>CM046030.1:6514250-6711750 GCA_025215565.1 Flaveria ramosissima | reverse complement strand
GTCGAGCTTAAAAAGAGTGGCTTCGTGGTTCTCAAACGTTGATGGCCCAAAACGGAGTTTTAAAGCTCGTTTGAAATCCGGCCAAGTACCCAACAGGTTGTTGGACAAATGCTTGTACCATGAGAGGGCATCACCGGTGAAGTAGAAGACGGCTAAAGCAAGTCGTTGTGCTATGGGAATTTGGTAGTACGTAAAATAATTTTCAGCTTGGAATATCCAATCCAGAGGGTTGGACCCGTCAAAAAGTGGAAGAGAAATCTTTGGTGACCTAGGGGTATGTGGAGGGGGCGGTGCATTTCCGGTACGATTTGGATTGGGAGTTTTGGGTTCGGTCCGATTGAGGAGTGCAATTAGGTGATTGGTTTGCTCATATTGAGCGAAAAGTTGTTTCACGATCACATCAAGGTGTGATTTATGATCGAGAGCAAGTTGTTGTTGGCTAGAAATGATGCGGTCGGTAGTGGCGGTGGTAGAAGCAACAAGCTGCTTTATGTTCTTGGTTAAGGTGGCAAGGAGGTCGTCGGTTGTAGGCGGGTCGCTTGGCGGTTCATGACGGGGTGGCATGGTTGAAGGATGAGATCGAGAATGAAAGCACCAAATGATAGAGCCGGATTCGAGATCGGCGGTCACCCAAAGATTAAGACCACAAACGAAATTGTAAACGAAATGTTGTAAACGAAAGTAAGAACTACTGCCAATTTTCTTGTATATCCTCCATGCTAATTACAATGGGCTTTTTAAAGATGAAACCAATTAACACATGCAAAGCTACGTGGGTGGGTTACATGAGAAATGCATAAACATGGACTAAGTGGAAATATGGAAACAACTAAATGCAATACTTAATAAACAGGGACTTGGTTGGATATCATGGGTTCATATCAGAGAGCAACGGAAAAAGGTCCGGAGAAGGGTACGTCTAGGGTACGTCTGGAGTCGAAATAGAATGAATGCTTACGTTTGGAGGCTTCTGGACGGCTAGGGTACGTCTGGAGTCGAAATAGAATGAATGCTTACGTTTTTCCACGAATTGGGTTGTATTTATAGGTTAATATTGCTCATTCGTGCGACTGAACCATTAGTATGGTTCAGTCGTGCGATTGAACCATGCGGTTGATTCATCCGCACGACTGAGTGTTTAGTCGTGCGACTAAGCCAATCTTATGTTACAATCATATGATTGATCCAGTCTCCTGGTTCAGTCGTGCGACTGAGTCAATCGTATGAAGTTATTCATGCGTGTGTGGTCCATTCGCATGGGCCATTCTCATGAGAACTTCATTGTGTTAAATTTGAATGTATTAATTAATATAGCATTATGTGTAACCATTCAAACAACCACAAACCTAATTAACCAATTCAACATCGACTCATTAATGAAATATTAAACATTATAAAACAAACAACCAATATCATTTCATTAACAATCCAAACATTACATCAATATCAGACAAACAAGATCTATTACATTCATATCATGATCTAGGGACATACATGTATCAACAAACTCCCCCTTGGACCTAGATCTCTCTAATGTCTTGTTTTCTGCATCACCTCCTCATATTTCTTGTGCTTATCCTCTTTTGTGACTCCTGCGTGAATCTCAAACGCGAAGCAGAGTCTTATGACGTTCTGGAACTGGAGGGCTTGTATAATATCCTGCGTATCATAGAACAGTGGCCACTTGTATAGAGTGTAGACATCATTAGCTGACAAGTTGGTAAGCCACATTGGGTCGAATACCCTGATAGTATCCATTTGGCCCTCTTTGTTAGGACTATGACCGCTTCTCCTGTCCTCCAATCGTAGTACCACCACTTAAGTGTGGAGTGAAGTCCTGTGACATTTCCCTGAGTGGGATTCTTTACATTGTGCGCGGAGGACTCCACTTCAACACTATCTTTGGCTTTCCAGTAATGGTATCAACCTCAGACCTTCTGATATACCTTGTAGGCTGTTGGGGTCTGAAGTTAACCCACCTGGTGTGGTACTCCTTCCTTAGGGCAGCCTCAAACCAGCCTGACATCTTTCTCGGGTCAGCATACAACAGCTTCAGTTTGGCCAGCTGGTTGAGCTCAAAACCTGGTAGAGTCTTCAGATCATGTGGGAATCTGAAGTACTCTATGCCCTTCTCCCACTTAACTGCATATACGTTAAGGTCCTCAAAATACGCCCACGCTATGATCCTGCCCGACACCTTATGATGTTTCTTGACTCTGTAGAGTTTGGTGTAGGCATCCTGTTTAGGTGTAGCGCGTTGGGCTCTAACTTCTTCAAAACACGCAGCCCACTCAGCCTTTCGGATATCAACATCATCATTAGAGGCTTGGGCTGTTCCCTCTGTTTTCTCTGACTCTTGCTCCATCTTGTCTAACACCTCAAAAGTATCGCTAACAAGGGATTCACCCAGATTGGGGACCATATTTCCCTCATTGTCAGCATACTGAGGGTAGTGCTCTGCAGTGACATCTTCAATCTCTATTTCATCAACGTCATTGAGCTCTTCGTCACTGGTCGAGTCGCACGTCGGAGCATCCTTCACAATCTCATCTGGATTTAACTTGAAGATCTCTGCTAGTTGCTCGTTTGATAGATCGTGAATTATCTCCCCTTCTTCCAGGGTATAACTCACCGACCTCCTTACGATCCCTTGCAGATCAAGAATCATAGTTAACTGAGTCTTGACCTGCTGAAGGGGAGCAACATCCAACTCATCTCTCTGATAGTTTGGATTTTTCTCTTGAATCACTGGATCGTCACTTGGTGGAGCAGAGGAAGAAGCTTGTTGGTCTTGTCTATTCTTGGATCTTCTTTCCTGACCTTGAGCAGAGGCCGATGCAGCTGCATCTCCTCCTTCTGCATCATCATCATCATCCTTCCCCTCTGTCCTCTCTTGTTCAGTCCCCACATCATCCTCAGTCTCATCCTCATCATCCTCATCATCATCCTCATCATCATCATCACCATCATCTCCGTCTCCCTCTTTGATCTTCAGGGGCTCCTCCTTAGAGCCCTTAAGCTTTAGCATGATTGTCTTCTTCGCCTCCTCCAACTCCTCTATCCTCTTGGCAGATGTGACACTATGCTCCTGGAGTTGGGCGATCTCATGGCTCTGAGCAGCCATTTGTTGGGCATGCTCCTCTATCACTCGAGCTTGCTCTGAGATCTGGTGAGACTGTGCAGCAGTAAGGTCAGCAAGCTGGCGGATCTGAGCCGTCTTCTCCTCGTCAGCAGCTAATAACCACATCACCATCCGGTTAAGCGCAGAAAGCTGTTCCTCTACCCCAATTGGAGGTAGAGGTGATCCATATGTATGTGAGGGATGGGCTGAGGGTCTTGCTTGGTGGGTAGTGGTGGTGGTGGTGGTTGTAGTGAAGATGGGGCTGGGTCTGTGAGATGGTAGAGGTGATGTGGGAGTGAAAGATATGGTGGTGGTTGGCATATGTACAGTGGTGGGAGGTGTGGTGGTGGTAGTGGTAGCTGTGGTGGCTGTGGTGGTGGATGGTGTGGCTGTCTGGGTGGTGGTGGTGGTGGTAGATGTAGTGGCTGTGGTGGTGATGAAGGTTAGTCTTCTTTTCTTCTTCTTCTGGTCGTGGGGCTGAGCCATCCTTTTCCTCCTCGTTCCCGTCGAGGTGGATGCTCCCCCTAAGACACGGCTAGCTGACTCGGGTGCATAACTGGGATCTGTAGCTGTCTCTCCTGAATCTCTTGGGCATTCACCAACCGCCCTTAGCCCATACTCTGTGGGAACAACCTTGCTTCCCACAGTCCTCGTTAAGGGCTCCTCGTCAGACTCTTCTTCCTCCTCACCAGGAACAAAGTCCTGATGGAAACCAGCAGACTCAGCTATATCACCAGCTGGGGCAGACACTGGAGGTATAACATCTGAAGCTGTGCCCCTTGGTGGAGTAGGCATATCGTCTCCAGCGTCCCCACTGTCATCATCATCGGAATCATGCTCTGGGAGCAATAGCCTCTCGTCGTCTGAATCGCTGTCATCATGACGCCACTTGCGTCTCCCTGGCGCCACATATCTCTCGTTGGCCAGATGGCCGATCAACCTCTTCACCTGGGGCTTTACCTGCTTGCCTCTATACACTCTCATACGACCCAAAGTCGTGTCATCCATAACCTCAAGTGCCATAGCATCATGGCTCTCCTTGGGAAGTGAAGGCAGCTTCTCGTTGAAGATCAGCTGCAGAAACCTGGGGTACATACAAAAACCCTCCTTCCCCTTAGCCTCCAGGTTCTCAACCAGATATGAGAAAATCATGCTCGAGAAGCTGAAGGGGTGGTTCAGCACCAGTGCCACATAGGCATTTTGAATCTGGTCTGATAGGTCATCGAACCCACCCCTCCTCGAAGCAATACACTTCAGGATCACATGCGCCAAGTACTTGTACTGGGGGCACAGGTTGCTCTTGTTGAGCACACCTGAGTTTATGTCCCCAGCGTACTTAATCCTGAGAAAGCAGCCTCTAACTATAAGTGGATGTAGTCTGGTGGGGTGATCAGTATCGTCCCCAAACTCAAGAACTCTCTGGATGTCAGCTGTAGTGATCTCAATGTCATGACCATGAATGGAGCTCCGTATACTGTAAGGCTCACGAGACCGATCAACTGAGGCATTCTCCCAGAATGCCTGATGTAACGACCTGTAAGGCGTACACGGTGTAGATATGGCCTTATGTATCCGAGAACGTCGAAGGAACGCAATAATCTCTGTAAACTCGGCCCCATTCCGAGTCGTATGGTCCAAATGAGCACATATGTTGTGCTTTGGATTAATGGACCATCTATCAGCCATTTGCCTGAAAAACAAGACACAGAACCATTAGTAAATAATACATCAAAATTCAGTTCTAAGTGTAATGTTTAAATTCATTCTGATTCATTCGTGAGAATGAATCATGCGACTGAATTCAGTCGGTTGTCCTTTCATGCGACTGAGCTCATTCGGGTGAATGAGACATGCGACTAAGTTCAATCTGCTGACTGAGTCTGCGATTGGTTCAGTCGGCCGACTGAGTTCATTCGCATGGTTCATTCGGCCGATTGACCCAATCGCAAGATTCAATCGTGCGATTGGAGTTCATCCGGACGACCAGTCGCTTGTCCTACTGTTCAGTCGCCTGCTGTTCGAATCTTGACAAAAACAAGTGATTTAACATGGGTTACCGGTTCAATAGACTCGTCATCTAGTCATTAACAACCTATTAAACTTAATTTTAACATTTTTGCTTAGTTTAGGTAGGTTATTAGGTCATGTACAGTCCGTTTCTTGTTTTCACTCGAACATCATAAAATTAGGGTTCCATTCTTCAGATTTCGGTGAGATTTCACTGCAATCTACCTGTATAAACGTCGACGAATGTCAGAAGATCAATAACAATGTGAAAACAAGGTCTAGAGGAATTTTGGCAGAGTAAGGTAATGGTAAGAAGTGCGATTTAGTAGCGATTGAGGGTGATGAGTGAAATGCGATCGACTGTGGCCCTTTAAATACTGAAGCTGAGTTCAATCGGCCGACTGGCCTCATTCGCTCAGTTCATTCGGGCGACTGAATCTCAGTCGTGCGATTGGCCCAGTCAGTCGCATTCAGTTGGCCGACTGAGTTTCAGTCGGTCGACTGACTCATTCGTACCCTTTCATTCGCACCTTCAGTTGACCGACTGAGTCTCATTCGGTCGACTGACTCATTCGCGCCCTTCCATTCGGTCGAATGGATCAGTCTGATAAGCCATTCGGGTGAATGGCTCAATCTCATGTCCAGTCGTGCGAATGGGACTCATTCGCATGGTTGGTCCATACTTATGGTCCAATCGTGCGAATGGGTTAGACTTATGAAATTTTCTGCCATTTTGACCTTTTTACATTTAAAACCCTTTTAATTATTGAAATTTACATTATTAGCATTTGATCATCTCAGACATGATCTTTTTAACTTGAAACTTTTTGATCACCTCAGACGTGATCCTTTTAAACAATTTAGTCACCTCAGACGTGACCCTTTTAAACACTTTGTCACCTCAGACGTGACCCTTTTTTAACTTTGAAAACACATGTGGTCATCTCAGACATGACCCTTTTAGTGAGTTGATCCCATACTGATTTTCATGATGTAGTCCGACAAAACAAAAAAAACTAAAAAAACTAAATAAATTAGAAAATTAAACTAAAGTACAAAAATTTAACTTGTTTTTTTTGGCTTTTTGTGAGAGATAAATCCTAAGATAGCAATCTACTGGATTTGGTTCCGGAATAGGCAGCTTCAACTTAGATTGACCGCACCTGGACCAATTCAATTTTGGAATCATACAGGCAAGTCAAATCATTTGGGATTTGTTATCAAAACCTTTTGATGCTCAATTCTTGGTTTTCATCCAGAGTCGTTAGCAAATTTAGGAAATCACACTGGTACTATTAGGTTCCCACATTGATCTGAACTTTCAAGAGTTGCAGCCACAATGATTTTCAATATGTTTGTCCTCTTAAATCCATACACAGACTTTTGACACAAACTGGTGATAGTTTTAGGTTTAATTATTTCAACTAACATTTGTGGATCCCACACTTATATGGTAATCAACATTCGTCAGGAGCTTTTGAGCGGTCTACGGGTATTTTTACAAGAAGAGACTATTCTTAGAGCTTTCAAAGAGAAGCCAATCCTCAGGTCAGTGCCATCGCACAACAGAGAGGCGGCAAACAACAATGAATTCTAGAATATCTAGGTTATGCTTATCCTCAGGTCAGTGCCATCGCACAGCAGAGAGGCACACAACCTATCTCCTTGTTAGAGCAGCTTAATTTTCTTTTGCACAAAATGCACCAACAACATAAGTCATTAGCTTGATAGCATTTGTCTTTCATTTTTTTTCGTGCTTTGCTCTATTTACGATCATCCGCACACATTCGTGGCATTTACATGCTCATTACCCCTTATTGGAATATTGTTGATTGTGTTGATTAAATCACACGTAATCAAGAGCCAAAGCTCTGATACCACTTGTTAGGACCTGGTATTTGAACGAAATACCGAGTGATTAGCGTGTAAACCAAACCAAATAGTGCAGAATCCTATTTGATTGGCGATCCAATCAGTGAGAACGCACGAAGAATCAATAAAGTATTGAATCCAACGTTAAGAATCGATTGGGAATCGATCTACAGCGTTCTATGAACTTGGAGAACGAATTGGGAGGCTTCCACGAATTGGGTTGTATTTATATGTTAGTATTGTTCATTCGTGCGACTGAACCATTAGTATGGTTCAGTCGTGCGATTGAACCATGCGGTTGATTCATCCGCACGACTGAGTGTTCAGTCGTGCGACTGAACCAATCTTATGTTACAATCATACGACTGATCCAGTCTCCTGGTTCAGTCGTGCGACTGAGTCAATCGTATGAAGTTATTCATGCGTGTGGTCCATTCGCATGGGCCATTCTCATGAGAACTTCATTGTGTTAAGTTTGAATATATTAATTAATATAACATTATGTGTAACCATTCAAACAACCACAAACCTAATTAACCAAATCAACATCGACTCATTAATGAAATATTAAACATTATAAATCACAAACAACCAATATCATTTCATTAACAATCCAAACATTACATCAATATCAGACAAACAAGATTTATTTTACTTTTGTGACTACCAAGATCTTTAGTTTTACTTCATTTACTTTTTCCCATCAATGTTTTAATGTTTTGTTTTAACGAACTTTTAAGTAATAAAATAATACACTCTTTCAGGCAATAAAATAGATTTATTTTTATTTTACTTTTTTGTAAAGTTACGAGCCGAACCAATTGTGAGCAAATTGTTGTTGGTATTGGTATTATGACAAATGGTATCAGTTATTTTTTTTCGTTTTCGACAAGCCGAGATGATAAGAACTAAACCTACGCCGCATAACTTGGGGGATAAATGACTAAATTCTTGCCGCGTAGCGCATGAAAAATAACTAGTTTAAATAATGGAACAAAAAAGCCTAAAAATTTTTTGTAATAACCCTCCCCCCACACCAAGGATTAAATCTATTCAAGCACTGGGCCAACCAGTCTTTTGTCTTTTGGTTTCAAACACTTGAATCAAATGTAAGGATTCCTATAAGTCTAATGCAACACAAAACATCCAAAGTCTCTCTGCAAGCAATGCACTAAAGAACTAAAGTATAATTGCTTCGGAAGTTTTACACCATGCACTAGAAATATTCTAAGTGTAAAATCTTCCGAAGCCAAGACCAATATCTTCCGAAGCCAAAAGTGATGTCTTCCGAAGCTTCAGAGACAAAGTCTTCCGAATCCAAATAGTGAAGACAGATTTCTTCCGAAGACTTTTAGAGATATGCCTTTATCCGATGTACTTTACCATAAAGCTGGACCACCTTTCCGCTGCAACTCTGTAAAGTCACCAACTTACATGAGTTGGTGAAAGGTCCATGCTTTTGGTAACTGTACATTAAGGTCTTGAGTCCATGCTTTCTACTTTATGTACTTTTATCGTTTTTGTAATATATTAGGATGTGAGCTATGGCATGTCATAGTCACAAGTCAAAAGGCAGATATGCCTTTTGATTCTACAATTGA
Organism: Flaveria ramosissima; assembly: GCA_025215565.1. Classification (NCBI taxonomy): domain Eukaryota; kingdom Viridiplantae; phylum Streptophyta; class Magnoliopsida; order Asterales; family Asteraceae; genus Flaveria; species Flaveria ramosissima. The sequence continues at coordinate 6,703,149 of CM046030.1, read as the reverse complement.
TTTTGTTTGTGTCTAGTCAATTGTATCCAGCTGGCTTTCAAAGTATAGCCGGCTGTAGGTTGTAGTATAAGTATTCCATGTTCTAGTATCTTTCTTTATGCTTTGTAACACTTGTAATAGAACTTGAGAAAGCAATATACTGCATCCTTGAAACCCAATCTCTTGTGTTCTCTTGTTCTGTCTCTTACTCATTACTTGTGTTCTTAGTATCATTATTGTGGTTAATCCAGTTTACTGTTTGATTAAGTTTGGTTAATCTCCTCTTTGTGTTGTTGTGTTGTAAGTGACCACCCTTCACCGGTCCTGCAATTGGTATCAGAGCATTTCAGGCTCTTGATATAAGATCTCACCATCTTAAGATCCCTCACACACACAAATACTAAACTTTCAAATGGCAGCCATTTCAAAGACTGATATGGAAACTGAACCATGAACAAGTCCCCACTGATCACTCTTGATGACTTTGATACCTGGTGTATGAGAATGGAAGGTTTCATCAGGTCTCTAGACTCAAGAATGTGGGAGTCTGTTAAAAATGGACCTTTCATACCCAGCACTCCTTCTGCTACTGGTGCTGGTATGATCCCCAAAGATGTGGCTAACTACTCTGATGAAGATAGGAAGAGAGTAGAGATTGATAAAAAAGCCATGACAGCTCTTCAAACTGCCCTTCCAAACTCTGTGTACAGAGGTTTCAAGAAGTGCAAAACAGCTAAACAGCTGTGGGATGCACTAAAACTGATGTATGAAGGCTCCTCTGAAGCCAAGGAGAACAAGAAGGATCTCCTGAAGCAGCAGTTTGAAAACTTCACCTTCAAAACAGGTGAAACCATGACTCAGCAATACTTCAGGTATGTTGAGATAGTGGATACCCTTGTGGATGGAGGAGTTCCTCTTGAAAACAGAGACATTGTAAGGAAGTTCATGTCCTCACTTCCTAGGCAATGGACACACTATTGTGTGGTGATCAAGAGGACTGAAAATCTCAAAACTCTTACTCTGACAGAGTTATATGGGATTCTAGTGGCTACCAGATGGAGATGAACATGCAAGGTTCATCTGGCAACTCCAACAATCAATTGGGTTCAGCCCTGCATGTGGTTGAAAGGGATAGCATAGAACCCCAACATCATCTCATATGCTACCCTGACAATTCACCAAAGGGTCCTTTCATCACCTTCCCAGAGACACCCAGGGAGAACTACACTCAAGGAAGCCCATTCCAAGAGACAAGCTCTTCTCAAGCCTTTGTGTCTTCTGATGAAAGCTGTGGCAACTCTCTTTTCACTCTTGAAGACCTGGATTGTATCCATCCAGATGATCTGGAATATATGGAAATAGTCCAGCAGATGGCTCTTCTCACTCATAGAGCCAAGAAGTTCTACAAGAGAACTGGAAGGAGGTTTCCAAGCAATGCAACCAGTGGAAAGTTTGGCTTGGATAAAAGCAAAGTCAAGTGTTACAACTGTAACCTGATGGGCCACTTTGCTAGAGAGTGTAAGGCACCTAAAACAAATGGTGGCCAAGCACAAACCAGACCAAACTACACTGAGAAAGCCCCTCAGAATGAGAAGCCAAAGCAACAAGCTGTTGTTGCTGTTGAAGAAGGAGGTTTGACTGGAGCTTTCAGGTGGAAGATGCTTCTCCAAACCAAGCACTAATGGCAGATCATGATGAAGCCAAGGTATTGGAACATCTCTGTACTCCTGAATGCATTGCTAAAGTTAATAGATACAGGTCCTATAACTTGGAGATGAGATCTGATCTTGAGTCCTTAAACATTTTAAAATCTGATTTTAGAAAGTCTGAAAATGATTATAAACTAAAGATAGAGGACTTAGAGAAAACCATTTCAGTTCTAAAACATGAGCATACAAATTTTAGGACTCAAATCAAAGATCTCATAACCAAGCTGACTGAGTGCCAGGCTGAGCTTGTGATCAGCAAAGCCAGGCAGAAAAGAGTGTTCTTGAAGAAGAGACCTTCAAGAACATGATATCCTCATCCCTGCAACAAGGTGTGTTATCAAAATAGACAGGGACTGGGATCCAATGAGATAGCTCCTCCACACAATTTGTCTGTAAGATCTCTAGTGTGGAATGTAGAGAGCTCTCTAGATCCTACATAAGATATGAGCTTCCTCTATACAGATTCTAAAGATTACAAGAAGAGATAGTGAAGAATCCTCAAGAGATAGAGAGAGAGATTTCAATATATCCGAAAAAAGAGATAGGATTCTAGATGATGACAAGATTCACTGAAGAATCGATTCATCTACTAAGATTCAAAGAAAAGATTCTAAGGATGCTACAATCAATAGAAATGAAGATAATGACTAAGAAAAGTATAAACAATTAAGATAAGATCTGAGTTTATTGAAGACTAATAAGACTAAGGAAACTCTAGAAGGGAAAGGAGGATTCAGGAGAAAGAAGATTACTGTGATGACCAAGTCAATGAGAAAGAACTTGATCAGGAAGAGCAAAGAAAAGCAAGAAAGCTCAAGAGATCAGGCTACTTTTGACTCTAAGCAGAAACAAGTTTTATCTCGCAGGGTTTGAAGTAGTAAAGACTGAAGACATCAACCAAAACTTCAGCTAAGAGTTCTGGTTCTTGTTCAAATCATCTCAGTACCAAGAAGAAGACTGATCTGCTGTGTACCACTGCTGCACAGCCTGGACCATCAAACTCCAAGAACAGTTCCCAGCCCATAAGAACTGTCTCAGCATCTGCAAAGATGAAGGTGGAGAAGGGATGTGACCAAAGACAGTCTTGTTCTCATAAGGAGACTCTTGTGAAGAAGAAAATGTTGTGTGTCATGTGTGAAAGTACCTCTCACATTGCTAAGGATTGTCCATACAATCCTAAAAGTACTGTCCATATGACCAAGACAAAGACTTCAAAGAGTTTCAAGAAGATTCAAGCTTCGGAAGGAAAGTGTTTCCTTCGGAAGCTCCAAATCAAAGAAGAAGGCAAATGGAAAATTACCTTCGGAAGAGAAGTTGGTCTCGGAAGAAAGGAATTCTTCCGAAGCACTGAAGTCTGCTGCAGTGACTGCAGAATCTTCCGAAGGTTCAGTCATCAAAACTTCCGAAGTCCCAAAAGCTTCCGAAGTTTTGAAGGTCAAGTCCAAGACTCCAAAGGTGGTGTGGAAGTCTAAGAAAGACCAAGTGACTGAAATTCTCCATCAACAACAGCTCAAGATCCTCCTAGCACAACCATAGGATCTATTACTGTTGCATTACCTTCTATTATACTTAGTGAGCCCAAGACAAATAAGGCTTGGGTTTCCAAATGTAACTAATCATTTTCTTTGTGCAGGAACACTCAAGACAAACAAGAATGTCTGGATCATTGATAGTGGCTGTTCCAGGCACATGACAGGCAATAGGTCACTACTCCATAACTTTGAGAGAATGATGGAGGACCAGTTGCTTTTGGAGGAGATGAAGGTGGTTACATTTCTGGAAGGGGCAAGGTCACAAATGGTAAGCTCAGCATTGAAAAGGTAAACTTTGTCAAGGAGCTTGGGTACAATCTTCTGAGTGTATCCCAATTTTGTGATCAGAGTCATAACATGCTCTTTACTGAGCATGAGTGCATTGTTCTCAAGCCTGGAGTGGTCATTCCTCATGAGCACATCCTGCTTAGAGCCCCCAGGAAAGGGAACATGTACAAGATGGACTTGCAAGAAACATCTCCCTCTGGAGAAGTTTCATGCTTTCTGTCTAAAGCCAATAGTGATGAGTCTAATGCCAAAAAGAATTGGTAACTTTGAAATTCCAAAAGGACAGAGAGTTTACAAGTGATGATCATTGTGTTGCATGCCTGAAAGGGAAGCAACATAAGGTATCTCACAAGCCTAAGGAAAGGAACTCCATCACTACTCCCCTACACTTATTACATATGGATCTCTTTGGCCCCACCAGTGTAATGAGTCTAGGAAGGACCTCTTATTGTTTGGTGATCACAGATGATTTTACAAGATTCACTTGGGTTTTCTTTCTTAGAACTAAGGATGAGACCCCTGAGATTCTGAAGAATTTCATCTTAAAAATTGAGAATCAAAGTGATCACAAGGTCAAAACCATAAGATGTGATCAAGGGACTGAATTCAAGAATCAAATCCTTGATACATTTTGTGATGAAAAAGGTATTACAAGACAATATAGTGCTCCCAGGACTCCTCAGCAAAATGGTGTTGCTGAGAGGAGAAACAGGACACTAATTGAAGCTGCAAGAACTATGTTGTCTGACTCTAAACTGCCCATCACCTTCTGGGCAGAGGCAGTAAACACTGCTTGCTATGTGCAAAACAGAGTTTTAGTAGTTAAGACACATGGTAAGACTCCTTATGAACTTTGGCACAAGAGAAAACCTTTCATTGGTTTTCTCAGGTCATTTGGATGTCCTTGCACCATCTTGAATACCAAAGATCAAATTGCCAAATTTGCTGAGAAATCAGATGATGGACACTTCATTGGATACTCTTCCCAGCTAAGGCTTATAGAGTATACAATCTCAGAACTAGAATTGTTGAGGAGTCAGCCAATGTGACTTTCAATGAACACACACCCTGTGTGGCTGGTTCTGGTCCTGATTGGCTATTTGATCTTGATTTAGTTACCAACTGTTTTAACAAATCTTGTGAGAATGTTTCAGGATCTGCAGAAAATTTAAATACAGGTGATCCTGATCCAAGATTTGAGCTAAGAAGACCTTCAACTCATACATCTTCAGCTCCAGTTGGAACTACTTCAGCAAATGAGGTTTCTATCAGCACTACAATGACAAATTCAGCTGATACATCTGGGGTGCCTTCAAATTCCAGCTCAGAGGCTCCACAACCAGATAAAGATACCTCAATTGTGGAAGACAACAATGGTGATGGTGTGAAAGTGATCAAGAATTCCTTGATGCTAATAACCACACCATAGATGACAACATCAATGATGTCACACACTCATTGGATCAAGTCAATCTTGATAAGTGTGGTGATGTGGAGGGTGAATCATCTATGCCAGATCTAAATTTCTCAAATTTAGATCTTTCTCAGCAACTTGCTGTGATCCCTCAGCTTAGGATCCACAAGTCTCACCCCACCACAAACATCATTGGAGATGTTGTCACAGGGGTAAGAACAAGAGGACAAACCCATGAAGCAAATGTTTGTCTTCACTCTTGTTTCTTATCCCAGATAGAGCCAAAGAAAGTTGATGAGGCTCTAAAGGATGGAAGTTGGGTTGAAGCTATGCAACAAGAGTTGCTTCAATTCAAAAGGCAAAAGTTTGGAACCTTTGTCCTCTTCCTCATGGGAAGACTACCATTGGAACCAAATGGGTGTTTAGGAATAAGAAGGATGATAGAGGCATTATCATCAAGAACAAGGCAGACTAGTTGTTCAAGGATACACACAAGAAGAAGGGATTAACTACACTGATGTCTTTGCTCCTGTAGCAAGATTAGAAGCTGTTAGGATATTCCTGGCATTTGCTGCATTCAAGAACTTCAAGGTCTTTCAACTTGATGTGAAGTGTGCTTTTCTATATGGAGTGATTGATGAAGAGGTGTATGTCAAACAGCCACCTGGTTTTGTAGACCCTGATCATCCTGATTATGTCTGCAAGCTTGACAAAGCTCTTTATGGGCTACATCAGGCACCCAGGAAGTGGTATGAGACATTGTCTGAGTATCTTTGCAAACATGGATACAGGAGAGGTACTATAGATGGAACTCTCTTCATCAAAGGACAGGGAAATGACATTACTAGTTCAAGTGTATGTAGATGACATCATCTTCGGTTCAACTAATCCAAAGCTCTGCAAAGAATTTGAGAAGCTGATGAAAGACAGATTTGAAATGAATGCAATGGGAGAACTCAATTTCTTTCTGGGAATTCAAGTGAAGCAAGTTGAAGATGGTATCTTCATAAGTCAGTCAAAGTATGTTCAGGACATACTCAAGAGGTTCAACATGACTGTTTGTAAGATTGCTAAGACACCTATAGCCAGAAACCACTCCCTTGGACCTGATCTTGAGGGGGAGTGTGTAGATGAACACTTATACAGGGCTATGATTGGGTCTCTTATGTATCTTACAGCTAGCAGGCCTGATATCATGTTTGCTACATGTATTTGTGCAAGATATCAAGCCAACCCTAAGATGTCTCACCTCATCACTGTCAAAAGGATTTTAAGATACCTCAAAGGTGCTTCAACACTTGGTTTATGGTATCCAAAGAATCCTGACTTCAATCTGTATGCTTATACAGATAGTGATTATGGTGGTTGCAACATGACTGCAAAGTCTACATCTGGGGGATGTCAATTCCTTGGTGGAAGGGTTGTCTCATGGCAATGCAAGAAACAATCCTGTGTGTCTGCATCAACTGCTGAGGCTGAATACATTGCTGCTGCAAGTTGCTGTGCTCAAGTGCTTTGGATTCAAAATCAGATGCTGGACTATGGATTTAACTTCAAGGAGACTCCTATCCACATAGACAACAATAGTGCTATCTCTATCACTGAGAACCCTGTGCAGCACTCAAGGACCAAACACATCAATATCAGGTATCATTTAATAAGAGATAACTATGAAAAGGGATTAATTAAACTAGTCAAAGTTCATACAGATGAACAATATGCTGATCTGTTTACAAAAGCTTTTGATGAACAGAGATTTAAAATCTAATATCAGCTATTGGGATGATTAACTTTGAGTAGATCTTTTCTTAAAACTAATTCTAATTATTTCTTTAAATATGTGTGTCCTAAGTTGTCTAGTTCATCACTTTCATAAGCTCATGTTTTCTTTGGATATAAAATCCTTTTTGAAGACTTTCCTTAGATTCTTGAAAATTTTCTGATCCTTCGGAAGATATATTTTTACCTTCGGAAGCAAATCATGTCTTCAAAATAAATAACTGTCTAAGAAATTTTACCTTCGGAAGAAGTTTCAATCTATCTTCCGAAGCTTAAATACTTGTCTCAGACACTTATTTGTTTTCAAGGACTTTTTCCTTCCGAAGCAAAATTAACTCTCGGAAGCTTTGTTGTTTTATATACAAAGCATTCAAGTGTTTATTTCTCTTCCGAAGCAAAATTTTCAAGATTCTCAGGAAAATACCGAAGTCATTTTAGCTTCGGAAGCTTTTTTATTAAACAACTTCCGAAGATAATTTACCTTCGGAAGCTTTTCGAATTCCAAGAAAACTACTTTTTGAGCAAAAGTAAACTACTTTTTCAGAGGTGGGACCGACATTCGGATTTCAAAGTTTATCCTCTTTCATTAACTTTGGTTCAAATCCTTTTCACATAAATACCCAACGGTTCCCCCTCTCCCTCACTATCTTCTTCAATTCTACTATTCCTCAAACCTAATTCCCAAACCGCCTTTGCTTTTCACCTTTCTTCATCCTTAAGCTTCTCAAATGGCCAACCTTAACCGCAGAAACAACCCAGATTTCTCCATGCAACTTCACAGGCAACACAACCAGGTTGCTCTGTTAAGCTCTGAGAAAGATGAAAGTTTCTCAGAGATTTGCCAGTTCTTAGCTTTATCAAATTACTTCACCTCCCTAACCATTGATCCTACTCTCTATGAGGATCATCTGCTTGAATTTTGGAAGACCTGCCAAGAGGTCATCATGGATGGGGAGAAGGCACTGTCTGCCACAGTGCAAGGGAGGACAATCTCTTGCAGCTGGATGATGAAGAAGGTGAGTTGTCCTTCCCAAAGGAAGCTGTCAATCATTCCTTTGAGCAGATGGGCTATGAGGGAGATTTCTCTGTAAAGACCTTCAGGAAAGGGAAGGTCTCATCCCAGTGGAAATACCTACTCCATGTGGTTATCCACAGCTTGTCAAACAAGCATGGAGGGTGGGACCAGATTCCTGAGGATCTCTCCTTCATAGTGCATGGAATGGTTCAAGGGGTCAAGTTCAGGTACTCTCAATTTGTCTATACCAATTTGCTTGCTAACTTGGACTCCTTAGAGTATTATATGTTTCCTAGATATGTTCAACACATTCTCAACTGTGAACTGGGCTCACAGTTGAGGGAAACAGATAATATTCTTAAATTGGGACAGATGAAGCCCGGCATCTTTAAAATCATGAAGAAGCCAACTGTAGGCTTCTCAGGGGTAGAAACAGCCCTTGTCCCAAAATGTTAGAGCTCATTGCTCAAGGTGACAACCTAGCAACACAAGCTAGTGTTGAACCCACACCTTCTACCTCTCTACCACCAAAAAGGCCTCAAGTAACCCTCACCTACCAAAGAAAATCCAAACGAACCCCTGCTCAAGCTATTGAGTCTGTGCAGGTCCCCATATACTCACCTTTACAGGAGGAAGTGGACACTAGAGCTCCCACTTCCCCTGAGGAGCAAACCACTCCCATCTCTTCAACAATCAGGGCTGAGGTTCCTCATGCTCACCCTGATGAGCTCACAAGCCCAACTGCCTTAAGCCTTCACTCTGAGTCTCAACACTCAAGTGAACAACCTTCAGGGGACAGTTACCATCCCCAGCCTTTAGATCTAAATCAACCCATTCCCAACCTTTCATTCTATACTGATGAAGACTTAGGTTTCAGTGAGTACCATGAGTCTCTCTTCTCTTCCCCTACTCAAAGAGAGATGAGTACTCCTGAGTCTCCTCAGTCTAGCCCACATCAGTCACCTATAACTGAGGTGGATACTTCTGAACCTGTTCAGGATATCCATATGGAAGAGGCTCTCACTTTTGCAAGTGATTACATTATTAAGACCTCAACCATGGCAACTCAGCCCATTGACATCTCAACTGAGAATGTCAATGAGCAGAGGAATCCAGCAGCCAAGAACCTGAAGCTGGTGGTGAGAGAGAGGACTTTGGTCCAATCATCTCATCCCCCAATGATTCTTCTGATGAAGAAGAGGGGAATCTGAGACTAAAGGTGCAAAAACTGTCAAAAACATGCTCCTATTTAGTCTCTAAGGTTAGTCACCTTGAATCTCAGGTGACTACCCTTCAAAACAGGGTCAATGATCAGCAACTTGAGATATCTTATCTCAAGGAAAAACTAGCTGGGAGACCTTTAAGAAGAGTTCAACCAGGAACACAAGAACCTGTGAATGTGGTTGACCTAACCTCTAGCTCACCTATGCAAGAGGTGATGCTACCAAAAAGGGGGAGAAAGTCATTACAGACACAGAACCTGGGAGCTTCAGAGAGTATGAACATTGAGGACTCACCATCCTCACTTGCAATTGTGCATACTCAGCAACTTCCTCAAGTTCACATTAATGTGGACTCTATAGACTCTATCATCAGGAGTCTCTTGAGGAAGGTATACCAAGGGCTATGTCATCCCCACCTCAAGGAACTTCAAACTACATTATTGGGTGGAGGTATGATGCTGATAGAAGAGCCCTTATTCTTCACAGAGTTCAAGGGCAACAGAAGTATTTGATTTTCAAACCTTGAACTACTATGAAGGTCTTGATCTGGTCAACATGCCACTTGTCAATCCAAGCAAATCAAGACAAGCTGACAGGTTGGCACTCAGAATTCAAGACAGAATTACTGAAGAGTTCAGCCTAAGAAGGAGACAAAGGCAATCAGGTAATGTCATTGGTCAACTGGATGCTGAGGCAGACCCTGAGATTAGCTTCAAAGGGAAAACCTTGGCTGAAGGCCCAGTGATAGAGCCTGAGAGCCCTGTCACACCAACAACTGCTTCAGAAATTCATTCCCTCAGTGAAACACCTGCTGGTGAAGGTGTCTCACAACCTCTCTCTGGCCAGAGCATGGATGCTACACCAAGCAATGAAGGCCAAACCTCTATCCACCCTGAGTCACAAAGGTCTGTGGGTGACAAGGGAAAAGGATTTTGACTCCTGAGGAAATGAGAGGAGAGAGAGAGAGAGAGGAAGAGGAAGCTAAGGGGAGAAAGTTCCTCTGGGTCTTCAGGTTTTATGCAAGCTGCAATCAGGGCTGCCCCCAGACCAAACACTCAAGATGATGAGTTGAGGGCAGTCAGGATTACTTACCTGCAGACCAGGAACTATGACATAGATGAGATTATTTTTCTCCCCTTAGAGCAACTAAATGAACTGGCTGACATGGAAGTGTCAAGAGAGATGAAAGAAAAAGAGGATGCAAGGTTACTTCTCCAATTCAAAGAGGAGAAGAGACAGAAAAGACTATACAAGCATGCTCCTACTCTCTCCCCAGTTCAAGAAAGCCCTGTGCAAGAGACTATGGCTTCTACACAAGAACCTCAGGTAGACAAAGAAACAGACAGACAAAACATGATCAACTACCTGAGTGCCACAGGTCTCTACCAGGCATCTGCACTTCTTCCCTTGTCCTTTGAGTACATTGAGTTTGAGTATCTCAAACAACTTGAACTTCAAGTGCTCAAAGAAACAAAAGCTACAAAGAGAAAGATGAGGGAAGAGGCTGCAAAGTCAAGAGCCATCATCCAAAAGAGTATGAAGAAGTCTGCTGACAGACAAAGGATGATGAGCTTCTTGAAGCTGTATGGATTCTCCGGAAGGAGACTTGGCCCTATGTCTCTATCCACAATGGATGAGCATATCAGGGTAATCAAGCAGAAGATCAAGAGTGGAGAGCTGATTGACTTACACTCTCCTCCAAGTCAAATCCCACCTGAAGTGGAGGTTAAGGTTGAACAACCTGAGACAACACAACCCGGACCTCCTGCTGAGCCTCAGCAAGCTTCATCTTCTGATCCACAGCAGGGTCAAACTCCCTCTCCTTCTGAACCTGTGAGGGAGGAACACCCAACTGAGAAAGACAAGGATGATCAACAAGGTGCTGCAGACCAGTCTTCTCAGTTAAAGTCCTCTAAGAGGAAGAAGAGGATGGCTTCTAAACCAAAGTCTAAGAAGAAGAAGCCTAAATCATCTACCTCTACACCTCAGGCTGAGTCAGATCAACCTGAGGAAGTGCATGAAGAGGCAGCCCAATCAACTCCAACAAGTGGCTCCTCTTGCAGCTGAGACACCCATCTTATCCTGGACCTTCTCTACTAATCCAGAAAGATGGCATGTGATCAGAGATCAAAGGTGTTGAGAATGTCTATACATGGCAAGACATAATCAACTTACCTCTGCATGATCTCTTTGAGATGAGAAGATACTATGAGAGTCTGAATGATCCTGACCATCTAATGAAGAAAGGTATGGTCATCATTGTGCTGAAGACTACAACATCTGAAGATCTTCTAAATGTTTTGGTAGCATCAGCCTAGGGGAGTTTGTAAGGATTCCTATAAGTCTGATGCAACCAAAACATCCAAAGTCTCTCTGCAAGCATGCACTAAAGAACTGAAGTAGAATTGCTTCGGAAGTTTTACACCATGCACTAGAAATATTCTAAGTGTAAAATCTTCCGAAGCCAAGACCAATATCTTCCGAAGCCAAAGTGAAGTCTTGAAGCTTCAGAGACAAAGTCTTCCGAAGCCAAATAGTGAAGACAGATTTCTTTCGAAGACTTTTAGAGTGCCTTTATCTGATGTACTTTACCATAAAGCTGGACCACCTTTCCGCTGCAACTCTGTAAAGTCACCAACTTACATGAGTTGGTGAAAGGTCCATGCTTTTGGTAACTGTACATTGAGGTCTTGAGTCCATGCTTTCTACTTTATGTACTTTTATCCTTTTTGTAATATATTAGGATGTGAGCTATGGCATCATAGTCACAAGTCAAAAGGCAGATATGCCTTTTGATTCTACAATTGATTTTGTTTGTGTCTAGTCAATTGTATCCAGCTGGCTTTCAAAGTATAGCCGGCTGTAGGTTGTAGTATAAGTATTCCATGTTCTAGTATCTTTCTTTATGCTTTGTAACACTTGTAATAGAACTTGAGAAAGCAATATACTGCATCCTTGAAACCCAATCTCTTGTGTTCTCTTGTTCTGTCTCTTACTCATTACTCGTGTTCTTAGTATCATTATTGTGGTTAATCCAGTTTACTGTTTGATTAAGTTTGGTTAATCTCCTCTTTGTTTTGTTATGTTGTAAGTGACCACCCTTCACCGGTCCTGCATCAAATAACACACATTAACATCTACAAAAACAAAACAAATTAATTGTGGCCCAATCAATTGTCACATATCTCACTGACTCCAACCAACCAATCACATGCAAACACTATTTATCAGGCTTGTAAATTCATATATAGTTAGTTAGTAGTTGATTAATGGCATTTTAAAGTACCAATGATCTCTTAGCCTAGTGGTTAAAGGGGAGGTGGAAGGCTTTTGCCTCTTTTGGAGGTTCAAGGTTCAAACATTGGCATGAGTGAATTTTACTAACTTGATAATACTAACAACTAACCAGTAAAAAAATTGTATCTTAGACTAGGGAATGTGGTGGTGTGAATACCTCCAATTACTATAATAAGTTGCAACATAAAAAGTAACTAAAGTATAAGCTACCCATCATTGCTAATTACAAAGATTGTTTCCTTTTCCCTTTTCAGAACAACAAATCAAATTTATCAAATCTCAAAACACTTTAACAAGACGATGGAGTGAAGAAACAAGAAATTACAACCATGAGCAAGAAATATTGAAGTTCCACCAATTCTACCCTTTCTGTTTTCGGTTGTTGCTAAAGATTGTTAAGCAACAACAAATGTTGCAATACTTAGCAACGGTTAATATAAAGATTTCAACAGTCTGCAACAAAGAACAATCTTTTTATCTTATGATCTTGCCATATGATGCAACTTTTGTACAAGTACTGAATCTGTATAATCAATTTTCACTCATCTGTATACTACAATCAGTTAAATATTAATTGTTTTAAGGGACAATTTTTCACTTTTGAAACATGTTGTCTTATGACTTTGCTATTTGAAAACTGTTTTGTGCAATTTCTGCATCTTTGTAATTAAACTGTGATACATCAAGGTATTGTAAACTACTATTTATAATATGTCCATAACTTTAAACAAACAAAGGTAGTTACAACCTCAAAACTTTTGAAAGGAAATTTCAGAATCTTGTTTAATTACACACCACCAGCAGTTGAACCCACATCAATAAAAAGATACTAATTTGCCCTCGGTGCACCCTATTCGTCGCTCAAGATAAGGTTATTATAACCATACCCGTTGAGTTTAGCAATGGCTCTCTCGCCATCTTCCCTCCTCACAAAATTAACAAACCCAAACCCTCGGCTCATTCCAGTCTTCTGATCCATAGCAACATAAACACGAGACACACTCCCAAACGGGCGGAACAGTTCAAGCAAGTCAGGCTCTCAGGTATCGTTAGAGAGGTTATTGACCTGGACAGAGTTCTTATCATTCCTACGTCTCATGTCAGCACCACCAGCAGTGGGCCTGATTGCACCAGCACGCATGGTGGGTGGGACATATGCACCTCCTTTGGTGGCACCAGATGCACCCGAGTCTGTAGGGTTAGGGATTGGGTTCTCAACAAAGGTTTCACTAGGTCGTGGAAGATCCTTGTAGGGGCACTTTGAGGTCCAGTGGTCACCTTTCTTGCCACATGTCCTACATACCATTAGGACCGCTCCTTTGGACATTTGAGCCAATGGATCTCCACTTGCATTCGACTCTTCAGCTTTCGTGCCTATGTATTACAAGGTCAACAGATAACATCCATAAGTCAAAGAGCTGATACTAATCACCAGCACCATCATATTTTTTCTTCCATACTAATACTATTTGAAAAACCTTGGACAAACAAATTATGAACCGAAAAAATATAAAAATATAACAGTTTAACCCAGTGGATAGAGAAGCTGCTTCCAAAGACATTGTCGGCTCTAAACAATCAAAAGATAATATACATAGCATAGAGCATAGCAGAGCACAACGACCGTATAGTAAATCATCAAAAGCATATCATGTACCAAAAATACGGAGAATGAGCAAGCATACAACACATAATGAGTGATCAATATACACTACGCGACAAAAAAAATGCAATGAACAAGTAATACACACTAGCTCATATGCCATCCATACCTAATACATGTTAAGAAGTACATATCCACAAAATCATACGTCATCCATACACAAATGCACTAGTCAAGAAACAACATATACTGCAAGTAGACAATGAAGTGATATCAAGAAAAATGATCGACATAAGGAAGATAAAGCACACTAACATCTTAAGACATAACTACAACATATATAAGACATATCTGGATCCTCCCCTAAACTTCCTTAACCTTAATCTTACGTCTCCAACTACTTCTATACTGGACCATGACCTTAGAGGTAAAAAATTCCAACCCAAAGGTAAAATCTAAGATTTGAATCCTAAACACAAAATTTAAAAATCTAGAAATTCAAATCCACTCCAGTAAAGAATGAATTCAACCAATACTTAATCCAAAGTCCAAACAAGTATAAAAAATGACCTAAAATAGAAACTAAACATAGAAAGTAAGTTTCACACCCAAACCATGAAAAATGGAATTAAAACCCAAGTCAAAAGAGCATATTTTTAAACCTTATAAAAATGGACATATCACAAGCAATAAACTTGCAACGAGCCATTTAGGGTTCTGGTGGGGTGGTAAGAGAAAAATAATTGTGCGTTGTACGCTAGTACTCTATCTTCTATAGAAGGAAGCTTCATGATATCAAAATATAAGCATCCAACTTCTGCAATATATCAAAGATGAACAAAATAAATGACCTAAATAGATTTTAAAGATGACACAATTTTACAAGGATAGCATTGTTTCCTCAATAGATATTGCATCCCTAGAATACAACCATGCGTACACTCTTAACAGTCTATATCAACTTGTTGTATACAATCAAATTAATATGTTTATTTCTTTCGTAATGGTATTTCATCCAACATGAATTGGGTTTATTTGATTTATGCATACTTATATCTTATGCCAAAATTGCATCTCACCTCTTATTCGAGAAGCAGGTATGATCATTGCTATAACAAGACACATCCAATATCATCGGACAACAATAAGATAATCCTAAAGTGTACCAAAAAAGATTATAATTTTCACTATGATGTTGTGCCATCATGAGGTACATCCATAATCAAATTATTTGCATCTCTTCATACGAATCCTCAACAAAACATTAAACTTACAAGCCTACAAATGATACACCAAATCATCTGACCATAAAATAATTAGGGGGAAGGGAGGGGTGGTGTTTGGCATTGGGTTTCAATAAGTGATTGTCTAAATATTGTGCTTTCAACTCCTAGATAATAATAAGTTTGTACTTTGTAGTGGTGCTCGGATACAGCAAAAATGGTTCTTATTATAGAGTTTATCTACTTATCTTAAATGTGATAATCACAATCATAATCATAATCATAATCATAATCATAATCATAATCATAATCATAAACATAATCATAATCATAATCGTATAGGCTGCCAATAAGGGTATGATGCAAGGAAGTCGTACTTCTATCCCAAATGATGGAGAGGCTACTTCATATGAGACCCTCGGCTACTTATCCTAAATGTATGAATCCTTATATTCAGTGTTGGAAAATCAGTGCTAGGCGCCGATTAATCGGCGAGGAATCGGGAATCAGAGGGCAAGTGTGGCGATTGCATGTAATCGGAGGCAATAATCGGTAGTCGGTCAACGGTGGTCAAAATCGATCCTAGGCGGTCTTAATCGGCCGAAAATCCGTGATTCCGGCGAAATTCCGGTAAGGTTCCGGCAACTTTCAAATAGTCCGGCCAAAACTTAGAAATTCCAGTCAAATATGCGTATTTATACATAAAACTGAACCTTATTATTTAAAATACATACTAAAATATGTGTATTTATATATAAAACTAAAAATTATATACGAAAATTCCAATCCCTAATATATCCTATTAATCACCTATCGATATCCGATATCCCTAGTATTAGACAACATAGCTATATTTACAACATTGCTATATTTCTGAATCAAATACTCTTACATAATTGCACTTGATTATGGCATAAGCAAATTAATACCTATCCTCTACATTATTGATTATGCGATATGGAATGATTGAAAATAAATAATTAGCTTTAACGGGAAATCAACAAGACACAGGCGCGCGGGCTCGTGTAGGTAGAGGGCAACCTTAGATTTATTCTGTGACGAGAACTTCCCAACTAGATTAAATGGGAAATTTTATAGCGTTGCGGTATAACATGTTGTGCTATATGTATGAGCACGCAAGGTTATACAAGATAAGAAATAAAGTTTTTAGAGATAGGTTAGATGTAGATAGTAGAGTAGGTAAGATAAGGGAAGAAAGATTAAGATGGTATGTGCATATGAAGATGAGACAATTGACGAAACGAGAGTTAGTAGTAAAGAGCCTCACTGTGGACGAACGAAGGAGTAGAGGCCTGCCCAAATTAAGTTGGGAAGAGAAGATTAGATACAATTTGTTAGATTTAAACCTCTCTAAGAACATGATCCATAATAGAAGTATATGGAAACGTAAAATTAATGTTAAGGATGTCTATAGGAGGGTTTAGATGTAACTTATAAGTTTATGAGTGATAAAATCTATAGGGCTACGGGCTGATATATGATTGTTTATGGTCAATGTTTTTAGAACCAAATCGGGGTGCGAACCACTCATCATACTGGATGACTGGTCGAACCGGATTTAAAAAAACAGGATGTCTTAATTACATATGATATATAGAGATAATAGAGAGAGAGTTAGAGAAGATAGATATAGAGATATAGATAGATAGAGAGAGATATACATATGTATATATACATAGAGATATAGAGATACAGATATATATAGGAGATACAGAGATGATAGATATATATACATATATATAGATATAACATATATATATATATATCTCTAGTATAGATATATATAGGGATATATGGATATATATATGAGATATATATATATATATATATATAATATATATATAATTCAACATAGATATTTTATATGTAGTTTATATTTATATACAAAACTCAACCTCAACAATAGTCTTATGTCTAACACTCCGAATCATAGCCCAAACCACTTGTTAAACTCATTAGAATCCCAAAAACAAAATCAAAAACAAAAGATATCAAAAATCTAATGTGAAAGTCCTACAGGTCCCCGCTCTGACTACAAAACCGATCTGAACCGCCCGGTTCCTTGAACACAAAATGAATTAAGGTGGATCGGACCGGTGTGAACTATTCAACCGTCTAGTCTGATTCGAGTTAGAAAACACTATTTATGGTCATTGTTGGCTTCTCCATGAGCATTGTATAATGTTACTCATTGTGTACTTTATGTTGTCATTTGATTGCCTACTAATCCTACTATATTATGGTTCATTGTATGTGTTTTGCAATGTATATGAATCGCGTACTATGTATTGTTTCAATGAGTAATGTGTGTTCTTCATTCATCATCGTATATTTTTGTTGATAATGTGCTTTGTGTGTCTACTATATATTGATTGTCTATTGAATTTTTTTCTCCCCTTAGCAGGTGTTTTAATCCTACTACGTGTGTTGAGGCCAGGGGTTAATGCTGCCTCTCTATCTCAAATGATAAATGTAAGGTTTTCGTACAGCCAAACAATCCACCAAACAAGGATTCTGTAACCAAACACTACTTATAATAAAAATTGTAGGGTCAACTATACCAATAACCAAAATCAGACCAAGAGATGATATACCTGGAGCCCTAGGTCGCTCAAAGATAATCTCCTCAGTAGAAACCATGGTTAGCCTAGCACCCACATCCTCACAAACCGTCTCTAAACTTATTCCATGATCGTCTCTCAACTGCACGCTTGCTGAGCCGAGCATTAGCGAGCTTTCGAACACGAGTTGTGGTGGTTATCTTAACCCTGTTACCATTGTCATTAAACTTATACTCAATCAACTTCTTCAAGCCGTGCTCTCAGGCCCTATAACCTTTTTGGAAGTCGTAATCACTTCCGTCGTCCTCTTCTTCGAGCTCGCCCCATCTAGGTTTTTGAGCAGGTGCGATTCCCATATTGACGATCGCCTTGGATGCGTGAGAGGTTGAAAGATGCTGCAAATGTTGGCAAATTGATCGAAAGATGCATGGAAAAGTGTTGAATTCTTGAAATCTTTGAGGGTTTACAAACCCTAGAACGTGAATTGGGGAAGGTGAATAGATTTGTGAATTTGTAGGGATTGTAATCGGCAGTGTTGTAAAAGTCGGACTAGTCGGCCGATTAATCGGCGACTAGTCGGCAATCGGTGGGTCACCGATTGGATTTCCCCTAATCGGAGGAGATAATCACTTGTCGGTGAAATTGATTCAAATCAGAAAAGAATCGGCCCTAATCGGACCTAGTCGGCTCTTAATCGACATTTATTCTGCAATTTTGCAGATTCCGGCAGGATTCCGGCGAAGTTCAAAAATTCTGGCGAAAATTTTGAAATTTCGGCCAGATTTGTTTATATAAAACTAAACATATTTATAAAAATTACATATAAAAATATGTATTTATATATATATAAATGAAAATTATATATAAAAATTCCAAACCAATTAATCCCTACTAATCCTAATTAATCTCTAGTCTCCATCTCGCCGCCCGACTAGCCCTTAGCGATTTTTACAACACTGGTAATTTATATGAAATTTAGGATGTGATGAAGAAAACATAGGGAAATAATTGAATTACTTTATGGAGTAGCTAGGGTTGTATATTACCTAGTTGCTTATAATTACTTTTAACTAGTATAAGTACCACGCGTTACAGTTGAAGTGTAAGATTATGCTAGGTAACAATAAATACATACCATTGTCGGTGACAACCAACATTGAAAAAAACATAACAACGTAAGAAAATAAATTAAAGAAAAATAGACGTAAAAACGTTGAACCAAGCAATGACGCAAGCGAAACATAAAACATATAGAACAATAAATAAATCGATATAGGATCAGCGCGTTGTATCAGATGCATTAAAGTGAAAATAATATGCGAAAAAATTGAATTAAACACGCACGCTATGGCGTATTAACTCGTAAAATTGAAACCGAAAACGAAAAATTTATAAAATATGAATAATATATGGGTCCAAATTTGAAAGTAAAACAAATATTAAGCATAAATTGTAAAGATGTAAAAGTATCGAGTTTAAATAAAAAAGTTAAAGATTACAAAAAAACAAACAGAAAGTACAACCCATAATAGAAATATAATATAAATAACACTTAAACGTTATCTATAGATATTAATAAAATAAGGTTTATTTTGCCACTTGTCATATTATTAAACCACCTTTTTGACACTTGTCATTTTTTTAAGCATCTTCAATTTATTTTCCCTTCAAAAGGGTATTAAAGTAATTTAAACACTCAAACAATTTCTTTCTCTTCATAAAAACTAATTTGATCAATTGATATATTTTCTCTCTCATCTACATTTTTTAAAAATCAAACTTCGTTTTTAAAAATAAATTTTATTAAGAAAATTTGAATTCATATATTTTCTAAAACATTAAACCTTTTGAAACAAAATATTTTAAATTATTCCTTTTTAAAATAATTATAAAAATTATGGAATTTTCTAAAAGTAGTTTTATTAAATCAACCAAAATAATTAGAAACTTGAGTTTTTAATAAACAAGATTTTTATAAACAATAAATTTTTATATTAAATTCTTAAAACAAATATTCAAAAATGAAACTATTTAGATAAAAGATTTAAAAATAGTATAATTGTTTTATCTCTTGAACAAGTACATATATATAATTTTATACATATCTTATATTAAAATATCGTACTGTAACTTTTCGTGTTTATTACTAACTATAATCTGTTTAACTAGACTATCTATTTATCTATATATCTATCTGTCTATAACCTATTTATTGTTTATTCACTTGACATAGTTATTCATATGCAATTATAATCATATTTTATCTTCAAACATAGTTTTATATTTTATAAATTTTTATTACTAATTATTTATTATTTTATTCATTCAATCCGTATAATACATGCGATACTAACCTAGTTAAAAAATAATAACTTAAACGCTACTAATTTTATACGTTAACTTGTATTATGTCTCTCTGTTGTAGTGGGGGAGTAAAACCGTGTAAAATACCATCAATTGGTTAACACCGTCAGTGACTACCAACACCGAAAAAAGTCATTTTAAAAATGAAATAGAAAACAAAAAAAACTAATGAAAAGTCAACGTAATAACATTAAACCACGTACACAAAACGTAAAACAAAAAAATAAGTCGGCCTAGGACTGAGCGTTGCAACGGGGCCGTTAAACAGGGGGAAAATAAACGTAAGAACTTTGAACCACACACGCACGTCGTGGCGTGTTAACTCGCAAAATTCAAACCGAGACGCTAAAAAAAATTTGTAATATATAAAAAGTATAGGGAACAAAATCAAAAGTAAAAATATAATTAGACTTAATTGTAAAATATATAAAAGTATTGAATTAAAATAAAAAGGTTAAAAAAACAAAAAGGTAAATACAACTCACTAAAGTGCATTGTTAACCGATGATGCATAACAATATTATTAATTAGTATCTATAGATATTAATAAAATAAGATTTCTTTTGGCACTTGTCATATTCTTAAACCACCTTTTTAACACTTGTCATTTTTCTAAGCATCCTTAATTTATTTTCCCTCCAAAAATGAATTAAAGTAATTTAAATACTCAAATAATTTCTCTCTCTTCATAAAAACTAATTTGATTATTTGATATATTTTTCTCTCTCATCTACATTTTTTAAAAATCAAATTATGTTTTTAAAAATAAATTTTATTAAAAAAAATTAAATTCATATATTTTCTAAAACATTGAACCTTTTGAAACAAAATATTTTAAATTAGTCCTTTTTTAAAATAATTATAAAAAATATGGAATTTTCTAAAAGTAGTTTTATTAAATCAACCAGAATAATTAAAAACTTGAGTTTTTAATAAACAAGATTTTTAAAAACAATAAATTTTTATAATAAAATCTTAAAACAAAAATTTAAAAATGAAACTATTTAGATAAAATGTTTAAAAATAGTATAATTGTTTTATCTCTTGAACAAGTACGTATATATAATTTTATACATATCCTATATTAAAATATCGTACTGTAACTTTTCGTGTTATTACTAACTATAATCTATTTAACTAGACTATCTATTTATCTATATATCTATATGTCTATAACCTATTTATTGTTTATTACTTGACATAGTTATTCGTATGCAATATATCATCATTTTATCTTCAAACATGGTTTTATAATTCATAAATTTTTATTACTAATTATTTATTATTTTATTTATTCAACACGTGTAATACACGGGATACTAACCTAGTTAAAAAATAATAACTTAAACGCTACTAATTTTATACGTTAACTTGTATTATGTCTCTCGTGTTGTAGTGGGGGAGTAAAACCGTGCAAAATATCATCAATTGGTTAACACCGTCAGTGACTACAAACACCGAAAAAAATCATTTTTAAAAATGAAAGAGAAAACATAAAAAAACTAATGAAAAGTCAACGTAACATTAAACCACGTAAACGAAACGTAAAACAAAAAATAAGTCGGCCTAGGACTGAGCGTTGCAACGGGGCCGTTAAACAGGGGGAAAATTAATGTAAGAACTTTGAACCACACACGCACGTCGTGGCGTGTTAACTCGCAAAATTCAAACCGAGACGCTAAACAAAAAAATTGTAATATATAAAAAGTATAGGGACCAAAATCAAAAGTGAAAATATGTTTGGGCTTAATTGTAAAAGATGTAAAAGTATTGAATTAGAATAAAAAGGTTAAAAAACAAAAAGGTAAATACAACTCACTAAAGTGCATTGTTAACCGATGATGCATAACAAGTATATATATAATTTGATCGGTAACCCTTTTAATTTTTACTTATTTAATATATACTAATTACGTAGTTAGTTATGTATCATGTGTTGTACATTGTGTTTAGTGAGGTTGTACCTACCTTTTGTCTTTTTTTTTTGTTTTTAATCTTTTTATTTTAACCATATACTTTTACATATTTTACAATTAATCCCAATATTTTTTTACTTCAACTTTTGTCTCCTATACTTTTTTATATTTTTACAAAATTTCCCTTTTACATTTCGGTATAAAATTTGCGAGTTAACATATCGCAACGTGCGTGTGTGGTTCAACGTTTTCAAGCTCATTTTTTCCCGTTCAACGGCACCGTAACAACACACTAGTCCTAGAGAGACTTATTGTTTTATATATTTTACGTTTCGTCTACGTGGTTCCAAGTTTTTATCTCTACTTTTCGTTTAGTTATATTTTTTTTTTTTTTATTTCTTTTTTAATACGAGCTTTTTTGTGTAGGTGGCCACTGGCGGTGGTGTCAGGTGTGTCATTGGTGCTACTTGACATGGTTTTACGTCTTCAGCTGCAACGCGGGGGCTTAATACTATTTATATATTACAATTACCAACTTTGTTATGCTTAGTGGATTGTACAATATGCTTAATAGGTTGTACACACCTTTGTCTCTTTTTTAATGCTTAACTTATTTCTTATTTTAATCCAACACTTTTATACTTTTTATCATTTGACCCCGATATTTTTTTATTTTCAGTTTTGGTATCCTTTATTTTTCGTATTTTATAAAATTGTTTTACGGTTCGGTTTAAATTTTGAAAGTTAGCTCAGCGCAACGTGCGAGTATGGTTCAACGTTTTTACCCTTATATTTTCCTTATTTAACGACCCTGTCGCAACGCACTGCTTCTAGATGGACCTACTTATTGTTTTATATGGTATAACATTTTTACAGCTACTTTTCGTTCGTTATTATTTTATTTTTACGAGTTTTTTGGATGTTAATGGTCATTGCATAAAAAACTTGATAATTAATAATATAAATAACCCTTAAACGTTATTAAAAATAATAACTTAAACGCTACTAATTTTATACGTTAACTTGTATTACGTCTCTCGTGTTGTAGTGGGGGCGTAAAACCATGCAAAATATCATCAATTGGTTAGCACCGTCAGTGACTACCAACACCGAAAACAATCATTATAAAAAAGAATAAAAAACATATAAATAAAACTGAACGAAAACTCAACGTAATAACATTAAACCACGTACACGAAACGTAAAACAAAAATAATAAGTTGGTCTAGGACTGAGCGTTGCAACGGGCCCGTTAAAAAGGGGGAAAATAAATGTAAGAACTTTGAACCACACATGCACGCCGTGACGTGTTAACTCGCAAAATTTAAACCGTGATATTAAACAAAAAATTTTCAATATATAAAAAGTATAGGGACCAAAATCAAAAGTAAAAAATATGTTTGAGCTTAAATGTAAAAGTATTGAATTAAATTAAAATGGTTAAAAAAAGACAAAAGGTAAATACAACTCACTAAAGTGCTGAAGGACCGGTTAAGGGCTTAACAATTACAACACAACAACACAAAGAGGAGATTAACCAAACTTGATCAAACAGTAAACTGGATTAACCAAGATAATGATACAAAGAACACAAGTAATAATAAAGAGACAGAACAAGAGATTTGGGTTTCAAGGATGCAGTATATTGCTTTCTCAAGTTCTATTACAAGTGTTACAAAGCATAAAGAAAGATACTAGAACATGGGAATACTTATACTACACCTACAGCCGGCTATACTTGAAAGCCAGCTGGATACAATTGACTAGACACAAACAAAATCAATTGTAGAATCAAAAGGCATATCTGCTTTTTGACCTTGTGACTATGACATTGCCATAGCTCACATCCTTATCTATTACAAAAAGAATAAAGTACATATAAGTAGAAGGTACAGACTCAAGACCTCAATGTACAGTTACCAACAGCATGGACCTTTTCACCAACTCATGAAAGATGGTGACTTTACAGAGATGCAGCGAAAGGTGTCCAGCTTTATGGAACAGTACATCAGATAAAGTATGTTACTAAAGTCTTCGAAGAAAAATCTGTCTTTATAGGATGAAGCTTTGGAAGACTTTGTCTCAGAGGCTTCAGAAGACTTCATATTTGGCTTCGGAAGATATTGGTCTTGGCTTCAGAAGATTTTACATAGAATATTTCTAGTGCATGGTGTAAAAACTTCAAAAGCAATTCTACTTCAGTCTTGAGTGCATTGTTTGCAGAGAGACATTGGATGTTTTGGTTTGCATCAGACTTAAAGGAAATCCTTTACAAACTCCCCCTAGGTTGATGCTACCAAAACATTTAGAAGATCTTCAGATGTTAGTAGTCTTCAGCACAATAATGACCACACCCTTCTTCATTAGATGGTCAGGATCATTCAGACTTTCATAGTATCTTCTCATCTCAAAGAGATCATGCAAAGGTAAGTGATTATGTCTTGCCATGTATAGACATTCTCAACACCTTGATTCTGATTACATGCCATCTTTCTGGATGGTTAGAGAAGTCCAGGATAGGATGGGTGTCTCAGCTGCAAGAGGAGCCACTTGTATTGGAGTTGATTGGGCTGCCTCTTATGCATTCCTCAGGTTGATCTGACTCAGCCTGAGGTGTAGAGGTAGATGATTAGGCTTCTTCTTCTTAGACTTTGGTTTAGAATCCATCCTCTTCTTTCCTCTTAGATGACTTTAATGAGAAAGAGTGGTCTGCAGCACCTTGTTGATCACCTTGTCTTTCTCAGTGGGTGTTCCTCCCTCACAAGTTCAGAAGGAGAGGGAGTTTGACCCTGCTGTGGATCAGAAGATGAAGCTTGCTGAGGCTAAAGCAGGAGGTCCGGGTGTGTTGTCTCAGGTGTTCAACCTTAACCTCCACTTTAGGTGGGACTTGACTTGGAAGAGAGTGTAAGTCAATCAGTTCACCACTCTTATTCTACTTGATTACCCTTATATGCTCATCCATTGTGGATAGAGACATAGGGCAAGTCTCCTTCCGGAGAATCCATAGCTTCAAGAAGCTCATCATCGTCTCAGCAGACTTCTTCATACTCTTTTGGATGATGGCTCTGACTTTTCAGCTTCTTCCCTTAGCTTCTTCTTAGTTGTCTTTCTCTCCTTGATAACTCAAGCTCAGTTGTTTTAAGTACTCAAACTCAACAAAGTCATAGGACAAGGGAAGAAGTGCATCTGCATGATAGAAGCCTGTGGCACTCAGGTAGTTGATCATTTTGATCCTATCTTCTTTTGGTTCTACCTGAGGTTCTGTTGAACCACATTTATTGTACAGGCTCTTAAACTGGGGAGGAGAGAGGAGATGCTTGAGAGTCTTTTCTGGCTCTTCTCCTCTTTGAATTAGGAAGTAAACATTGCATCCTCTTTTTCTTTCATCTCTCTTGACACTTCCATGTCAACCAGTTCATTTAGTTGTTCTAAGGGAAAAGAAATGATTTCATCAATGGTCATAGTTCCGGGTCTGTAGGGTAAGTAATCCTGACTGCCCTCAACTCATCATCTTGAGTATTTGGTCTGGAAGGCAGCCTGATTGCAGCTTGCATAAAACCTGAAGACCCAGAGGAACTTTCTCCCCTTAGCTTCCTCTTCCTCTCTCTCTTCCTCCTCAATTTCCTCAAAGGAGTCAAAATCTTTTTCCCTTGGTCACCTCACAGACCTTTGTGATCAGGGTGGATAGAGTTTGGCCTTAATTGCTTGGTGTGTAGCATCCATGCTCTGGCCAGAGCATGAGAAGAGAGGGTTGTGAGACACTTCACCAGTAGGTGTTCACTGAGGGAATTGAATTTTTGAAGTCATTCTTGTGCCCTGAACTCTGTGAGAATAAAGGCTCTTCTATCAGCATCATACCTCCACCTTATGAGGTAGTTTAAGTTTTTGAGGTGGAGATGACACAGCCCTTAGTATACCTTCCTCAAAGAGACTCCTGATGATAGAGTATAGAGTCAACATTACATGTGACTTGAGGAAGTTGTGAGAATGCATAATGCAAGTGAGGATGGTGAAGGAGTTGATCTATGTCCATTCTCTTGAAGAACTCCCAGGTTCTGTGGTGCAATAACTTTCTCACCCTTTTTGTACAGGGCTTTCTTGAACTGGGGAGAGAGTAGGAGCATGCTTGTAGAGTCTTTTCTGTCTCTTCTCCTCTTTGAATTGGAGAAGTAACCTTGCATCCTCTTTTTCTTTCATCTCTCTTGACACTTCCATGTCAGCCAGTTCATTTAGTTGTTCTAAGGGGAGAGAAATGATTTCATCAATGTCATAGTTCCTGGTCTGCAGGTAAGTAATCCTGACTGCCCTCAACTCATCATCTTGAGTATTGGTCTGGGGGCAGCCCTGATTGCAGCTTGCATAAACCTGAAGACCCAGAGGAACTTTCTCCCCTTAGCTTCCTCTTCCTCTCTCTCTCTTCCTCCTCAATTTCCTCAGGAGTCAAAATCCTTTTCCCTTTGTCACCCACAGACCTTGTGACTCAGGGTGGATAGAGGTTTGGCCTTCATTGCTTGGTGTAGCATCCATGCTCTGGCCAGAGAGAGGCTGAGAAACACCTTCACCAGCAGGTGTCTCAGAGGGAATGTGAATCTCTTAGCAGTTGATGATGATGAGAGGGGTCTCAGGTTCTGCCACTGGGCCTTCAGTCAAGGTTTCCCCTATGAAACTAATCTTAGGGTCCACCTCAACATCCAGTTGACCGATGGCATTGCCTGATTGCCTAAGTCTCCTTCTTAAGCTAAACTCTGCAGTGATCCTGTCTTGGATTCTTTGAGCCAATCTGTCAGCTTGTCTTGAGTTGCTTGGATTGACAAGTGGCATATTGACTAGATCCAACCTTCATAGAAGTTCAAATTTTGAAAGTCAAATACTTCTTGTTGCCCTTGAACTCTGTGAAGAATAAGGGCTCTTCTATCAGCATCATACCTCCACCTTATGATGTAGTTTGAAGTTCCTTGAGGTGGGGATGACACAGCCCTTGGTATACCTTCCTCAAAGAGACTCCTGATGATAGAGTCTATAGAGTCCACATTAATGTGAACTTGAGGAAGTTGCTGAGAATGCACAATTGCAAGTGAGGATGGTGAGTCCTCTATGTCCATTCTCTGTGAAGAACTCCCAGGTTCTGTGGCTGCAATAACTTTCTCCCCCTTTTTGGTAGCATCACCCACTTGCATAGGTGAGCTGGAGGATAAATCAATCACATCCACAGGTTCTTGTGTTCCTGGTTGAGCTCTTCTTAAAGGTCTCCCAGCTAGTTTTTCCTTAAGATATGAAATCTGAAGTTGCTGATCATTGACCCTGTTGTGTAAGGTAGTCACCTGAGATTCAAGGTGACTGACCTTTGAGACTAGGTAGTGCATGTTTTAGACAATTTTTGCACCATTAGTCTCAGATTCCCCTCTTCTTCATCAGAAGAATCATTGGGGGATGAGATGATTGGACCAAAGTCCTCTCTCTCACCACCAGCTTGAGGTTCTTGGCTGCTGGTTTTCCTCTGCTCACTAGCAATCTCAGTTGAGATGTCAGTGGGCTGAGTTGCCATGGTTGAGGTCTTAATGATGTAATCACTTGCAGAAGTGAGAGCCTCTTCCATATGGACATCCTGAACAGGTTCAGAAGTGTCCACCTCAGTTATAGGTGACTGATGTGGGCTAGACTGAGGAGACTCAGAGTACTCATCTCTTTGAGTAGGGAAGAGAAGAGAGACTCATGGTACTCACTGAATCCTAAGTCTTCATCAGTATAGAAGGATAGGTTGGGAATGGGTTGATTTAGATCTAAAGGCTGGGGATGGTAACTGTCCCCTGAAGGTTGTTCACTTGAGTGTTGAGACTCAGAGTGAAGGCTTAAGGCTGTTGGGCTTGTGAGCTCATCAGGGTGAGCATGAGGAACCTCAGCCCTGATAGTTGAAGAGATGGGAGTGGTTTGCTCCTCAGGGGAAGTGGGAGCTCTAGTGTCCACTTCCTCCTGTAAAGGTGAGAGTATATGGGGACCTGCACAGACTCAATAGCTTGAGCAGGGGTTCGTTTGGATTTTCTTTGGTAGGTGAGGGTTATTGAGGCTTTTTTAGTGGTAAAGAGGTAGAAGGTGTGGGTTCAACACTAGCTTGTGTTGCTAGGTTGTCACCTTGAGCAATGAGCTCTAACATTTTGGGGACAAGGGCTGTTTCTACCCCTGAGAAGCCTACAGTTGGCTTCTTCATGATTTTAAAGATGTCGGGCTTCATCTGTCCCAATTTAAGAATATTATCTGTTTCCCTCAACTGTGAGCCCAGTTCACAGTTGAGAATGTGTTGAAATATCTAGGAAACATGTAATACTCTAAGGAGTCCAAGTTTGCAAGTAAATTGGTATAACAAATTGAGAGTACCTGAACTTGACCCCTTGAACCATTCCATGCACTATGAAGGAGAGATCCTCAGGAATCTGGTCCCACCCTCCATGCTTGTTTGACAAGCTGTGGATAACCACATGGAGTAGGTATTTCCACTGGGATGAGACCTTCCCTTTCCTGAAGGTCTTTACAGAGAAATCTCCCTCATAGCCCATCTGCTCAAAGGAAATGATTACAACTTCCTTTGGGAAGGACAACTCACCTTCTCATCATCCAGCTGCAAATGAGTGTTATGATGGACGAGAGAATGAAGATTGTCCTCCCTTGCACTGTGGCAGACAGTGCCTTCCCCCATCCATGATGACCTCTTGGCAGGTCTTCCAGATTCAAGCAGATGATCCTCATACAGAGTAGGATCAATGGTTAGGGAGGTGTGAAGTATTGATAGAGTTAAGAATGGCAAATCTCTGAGAAACTTTCATCTTTCTCAAAGCTCTTAAAAGAGCAACCTGGTTGTGTTGCCTGTGAAGTTGCAAGTGGCATGGAGAAAATCTGGGTTGTTTCTGCGGTTAAGGTTGGCCATTTGAGAAGCTAAAGGTTGAAAGAAAGGTTAAAAAGCAAAGGCAAAGGGGTTTGGGAAATAGGTTTGAGGAATAGTAGAATTGAAGAAGATAGTGAGGAAGAGGGGGAACCGTGGGGGTATTTATGTGGAAAAGGGATTGAACCAAAGTTAATGAAAGAGGATAAACTTTGAAATCCGAAAGTCGGTCCCACCTCTGAAAAAGTAGTTTACTTTTGCTCAAAAAGTAGTTTTCTTGGAATTCGAAAAGCTTCCGAAGGTAAATTATCTTCGGAAGTTTTAATGAAAAAGCTTCCGAAGCTAAAATGACTTCGGAAGATTTTCCTGAGAGTCTTGAAATTTTGCTTCGGAAGAGAAATAAACACTTGAATGCTTTGTATATGAAACAACAAAGCTTCCGAGAGTTAATTTTGCTTCGGAAGGAAAAAGTCCTTAAAAACAAATAAGTGTCTGAGACAAGGATTTAAGCTTCAGAAGATAGATTTAGACTTCTTCCGAAGGTAAAATTTCTTAGACAGTTATTTATTTTGAAGACATGATTTTCTTCCGAAGATAAAAATATATCTTCCGAAGGATCAGAAAACTTTCAAGAATCTAAGGAAAGTCTTCAAAAAGGATTTATATCCAAAGAAAACATGAGCTTATGAAAGTGATGAACTAGACAACTTAGGACACACATATTTTAAGAAATAATTAGAATTAGTTTTAAGAAAATATCTACTCAAAGTTAATCATCCCAATAGCTGATATTAGATATTTAAATCTCTGTTCATCAAAAGCTTTTGTAAACAGATCAGCATATTGTTCATCTGTATGAACTTTGACTAGTTTAATTAATCCCTTTTCATAGTTATCTCTTATTAAATGATACCTGATATTGATGTGTTTGGTCCTTGAGTGCTGCACAGGGTTCTCAGTGATAGAGATAGCACTATTGTTGTCTATGTGGATAGGAGTCTCCTTGAAGTTAAATCCATAGTCCAGCATCTGATTTTGAATCCAAAGCACTTGAGCACAGCAACTTGCAGCAGCAATGTATTCAGCCTCAGCAGTTGATGCAGACACACAGGATTGTTTCTTGCATTGCCATGAGACAACCCTTCCACCAAGGAATTGACATCCCCCAGATGTAGACTTTGCAGTCATGTTGCAACCACCATAATCACTATCTGTATAAGCATACAGATTGAAGTTGGATTACCATAAACCAAGTGTTGAAGCACCTTTGAGGTATCTTAAAATCCTTTTGACAGTGATGAGACATCTTAGGGTTGGCTTGATATCTTGCACAAATACATGTATGATATCAGGCCTGCTAGCTGTAAGATACATAAGAGACCCAATCATAGCCCTGTATAAATGTTCATCTACACACTCCCCCTCAAGATCAGGTCCAAGGGAGTGGTTTCTGGCTATGGGTGTCTTAGCAATCTTACAATCAGTCATGTTGAACCTCTTGAGTATGTCCTGAACATACTTTGACTGACTTATGAAGATGCCATCTTCAACTTGCTTCACTTGAATTCCCAGAAAGAAATTGAGTTCCCCATTGCACTCATTTCAAATCTGTCTTTCATCAGCTTCTCAAAGTCTTTGCAGAGCTTTGGATTAGTTGAACCAAAGATGATGTCATCTACATATACTTGAACTAGCAATAAGTCATTTCCCTATCCTTTGATGAAGAGAGTTCCATCTATAGTACCTCTCCTGTATCCATGTTTACAAAGATACTCAGACAATGTCTCATACCACTTCCTGGGTGCCTGATGCAGCCCATAAAGAGCTTTGTCAAGCTTGCAGACATAATCAGGATGATCAGGGTCTACAAAATCAGGTGGCTGTTTGACATAACCTCTTCATCAATCACTCCATACAGAAAAGCACACTTTACATCAAGTTGAAAGACCTTGAAGTTCTTGGATGCAGCAAATGCCAGGAATATCCTAATAGCTTCTAATCTTGCTACAGGAGCAAAGACATCAGTGTAGTCAATCCCTTCTTCTTGTGTGTATCCTTGAACAACTAGTCTTGCCTTGTTCTTGATGATAATGCCTCTATCATCCTTCTTATTCCTAAACACCCATTTGGTTCCAATGGTAGTCTTCCCATGAGGAAGAGGACAAAGGTTCCAAACTTTTTGCCTTTTGAATTGAAGCAACTCTTGTTGCATAGCTTCAACCCAACTTCCATCCTTTAGAGCTTCATCAACTTTCTTTGGCTCTATCTGAGATAAGAAACAAGAGTGAAGACAAACATTTGCTTCATGGGTTTGTCCTCTTGTTCTTACCCCTGTGACAACATCTCCAATGATGTTTGTGGTGGGGTGAGACTTGTGGATCCTTAGCTGAGGGATCACAGCAAGTTGCTGAGAAAGATCCAAATTTGAGAAATTTAGATCTGGCATAGATGATTCACCCTCCACATCACCACACTTATCAAGATTAACTTGATCCAATGAGTGTGTGACATCATTGATGTTGTCATCTATGGTGTGGTTATTAGCATCAAGGAATTCCTGATCACTTTCACCATCACCATTGTTGTCTTCCACAATTGAGGTATCTTTATCTGGTTGTGGAGCCTCTGAGCTGGAATTTGAAGGCACCCCAGATGTATCAGCTGAATTTGTCATTGTTGTGCTGATAGAAACCTCATTTGCTGAAGTAGTTCCAACTGGAGCTGAAGATGTATGAGTTGAAGGTCTTCCTAGCTCAAATCTTGGATCAGGATCACCTGTATTTAAATTTTCTGCAGATCCTGAAACATTATCACAAGATTTGTTAAAACAGTTGGTAACTAAATCAAGATCAAATAGCCAATCAGGACCAGAACCAGGCACACAGGGTGTGTGTTCGTTGACAGTCACATTGGCTGACTCCTCAACAATTCTAGTTCTGAGATTGTATACTCTATAAGCCTTAGCTTGGGAAGAGTATCCAATGAAGTGTCCATCATCTGATTTCTCAGCAAACTTGGCAATTTGATCCTTGGTATTCAAGATGGTGCAGGGACATCCAAATGACCTGAGAAAACCAATGAAAGGTTTTCTCTTGTGCCAAAATTCATAAGAGTCTTACCATGTGTCTTAACTACTAAAACTCTTTTTTGCACATAGCAAGCAGTATTTACTACCTCTGCCCAGAAGGTGATGGGCAGTTTAGAGTCAGACAACATAGTTCTTGCAGCTTCAATTAGTGTCCTGTTTCTCCTCTCAGCAACACATTTTGCTGAGGAGTCCTGGGAGCACTATATTGTCTTGTAATACCTTTTTCATCACAAAATGTGTCAAGGATTTGATTCTTGAATTCAGTCCCTTGATCACATCTTATGGTTTTGACCTTGTGATCACTTTGATTCTCAATTTTTAAGATGAAGTTCTTCAGAATCTCAGGGGTTTCATCCTTAGTTCTAAGAAAGAAAACCCAAGTGAATCTTGTAAAATCATCTGTGATCACCAAACAATAAGAGGTCCTTCCTAGACTCATTACACTGATGGGGCCAAAGAGATCCATATGTAATAGGTGTAGGGGAGTAGTGATGGAGTTCCTTTCCTTAGGCTTGTGAGATACCATATGTTGCTTCCCTTTCAGGCATGCAACACAATGATCATCACTTGTAAACTCTTTCTTTGGCATTCCAGTTACCAAATCATGTTTAATTAGTTTATTCATGTTCTTAAAGTTTACATGGCACATTCTTTTATGCCATAAGAAAGACTCATCACTATTTGCTTTAAATAGAAAGCATGAAACTTCTCTAGAGGCAGATGTCTCTTGCAAATCCATCTTGTACATGTTCCCTTTCCTGGGGTCTCTAAGCAGGATGTGCTCATGAGGAATGACCACTCCAAGCTTGAGAACAAGGCACACATGCTCAATACAGAGCATATTATGACTTTGATCACAAAATTGGGATACACTCAGAAGATTGTACCCAAGCTCCTTGACAAAGTTTACCTTTTCAATGTTGAGCTTACCATTTGTGACCTTGCCCCTTCCAGAAATGTAACCACCTTCATCTCCTCCAAAAGCAACTGTCCTTCATCAATTCTCTCAAAGTTATAGAGTAGTGACCTATTGCCTATCATGTGCCTGGAACAGCCACTATCAATGATCCAGACATTTTTGTTTGTCTTGAGCTATTCCTGCACAAAGAAAATAATTAGTTACATTTGGAAACCCAAGCCTTACTTGTCTTGGGCTCACTAAGTATAATAGAAGGTAATGCAACAGTAATAGATCCTATGGTTGTGCTAGAGGGATCTTCAGCTGTTGTTGATGAAGAAACTTCAGTCACTTGGTCTTTCTTAGACTTCCACACCACCTTTGGAGTCTTGGACTTGACCTCCAAAACCTTGGAAGCTTTTGGGACTTCGCAAGTTTTAATGACTGAACCTTCGGAAGATTCTACAGTGACTGCAGCAGACTTCAGTGCTTCAGAAGAATTCCTTTCTTCTGAGACCAACTTTTCTTCCGAAGGTAATTTTCCATTTACCTTCTTCTTTGATTTGGAGCTTCCGAAGGAAATAGATTTTCCTTCCGAAGCTTGAATCTTCTTGAAACTCTTTGAAGTCTTTGTATTGGTCATATGGACAGTACTTTTAGGATTGTATGGACAATCCTTAGCAATGTGAGAGGTACTTTCACACATGACACACAACATTTTCTTCTTCACAAGTGTCTCCTTATGAGAACAAGACTGTCTTTGGTCACATCCCTTCTCCACCTTCATCTTTGTAGATGCTGAAACAGTTCTTTTGGGCTGTGAACTGTTCTTGGAGTTTGATGGTCCAGGCTGTGCAGCAGTGGTACACAGCAGATCAGTCTTCTTCTTGGTACTGAGATGATTTGTACAGGAACCAGAACTCTTAGCTGAAGAGTTTTGGTTGATGTCTTCAGTCTTTACTACTTCAAACCCTGCAGAGATAAAAACTTGTTTCTGCTTAGAGTCAAAAGTAGCCTTGATCTCTTGAGCCTTCTTTGCTTTTCTTTTGCTCTTCCTGATCAAGTTCTTTCTCTTTGACTTGGTCATCACAGTAGTCTTCTTCTCCTTAGAAAGATATTGGCCCTTAGTAGAATCCTCCTCTTCACTCTTCTCAGAGGAATTCTTCACTATCTCTTCTTCATCCTCTTCACTTATAGGATCTATGAGAGGAAGCTCATCTTCACAAGTTCCACACCTAGGAGATCTTACAGACAAGATTGTGTGTGGAGGAACTATCTCATTTGATCCCAGTCCCTGTCTATTTTGATAACACACCTTGTTGTGCAGGGATGAGGATATCATGTTCTTGAAGGTCTCTTCTTCAAGAACACTCTTTTCTGCCCTGGCTTTGCAGATCACAAGCTCAGCGTGGCACTCAGTCAGCTTGGTTATGAGATCTTGGATTTGAGTCCTAAAATCTGTATGTTTATGTTTTAGAACTGAAATGGTTTTCTCTAAGTCCTCTATCTTTAGCTTATAATCATTTTCAGACTTTCTAAAATTAGATTTTAAAATGTTTAAGGACTCAAGATCAGATCTCATTTCCAAGTTATAGGACCTGTATTTGTTAACTTTAGCAATGCATTCAGGAGTACAGAGATGTTCCAATACCTTAGTTTCATCATGATCTGCCATTAGTGCTTGGTTTGGAGAAGCATCTTCCACCTGAAAGCTCCAGTCAAAGTGTCCTTCTTCAACAGCAACAGCAGCTTGTTGCTTTGGCTTCTCATTTTGAGGGGCTTTGTCGGTGTAGTTTGGTCTGGTTTGTGCTTGGCCACCATTTGTTTTAGGTGCCTTACACTCTCTAGCAAAGTGGCCCATCAAGTTACAGTTGTAACACTTGAGTTTGCTTTTATCCAAGCCAAACTTTCCACTGGTTGCATTGCTTGGAAACCTCCTTCCAGTTCTCTTGTAGAACTTCTTGGCTCTATGAGTGAGAAGAGCCATCTGCTGAACTATTTTTATATATTCCAGGTCATCTGGATGGATACAATCCAGGTCTTCAAGAGTGAAAAGAGAGTTACCACAACTTTCATCAGAAGACACAAAGGCTTGAGAAGAGCTTGTCTCTTGGAATGGGCTTCCTTGAGTGTAGTTCTCCCTGGCTGTCTCTGGGAAGGTGATGAAAGGACCCTTTGGTGAGTTGTCAGGGTAGCATATAAGATGATGTTGGGGTTCTATGCTATCCCTTTCAACCACATGCAGGGTTGAACCTAGTTGATGTTGGAGTTGTCATATGAACCTTGCATGTTCATCTCCATCTAGTAGCCACTGAGAATCCCATATAACTCTGTCAGAGTAAAAGTTTTGAGATTTTAAGTTCTCTTGATCACCACACAGTAGTGTGTCCATTGCCTAGGAAGTGAGGACATAAACTTCCTTACAATGTCTCTGTTTTCAAGAGGAACTCCTCCATCCACAAGGGTATCCACTATCTCAACATACCTAAAGTATTGCTGAGTCATGGTTTCACCTGTTTTGAAGGTGAAGTTTTCAAACTGCTGCTTCAGGAGATCCTTCTTATTCTCCTTGGCTTTAGAGGAGCCTTCATACATCAGTTTTAGTGTATCCCACAGCTGTTTAGCTATTTTGCACTTCTTGAAACCCTTGTACACAGAGTTTGGAAGGGCAGTTTGAAGAGCAGTCATGGCTTTTCTATCAATCTCTACTCTCTTCCTATCTTCATCAGAGTAGTTAGCCACATCTTTAGGGATCATACCAGCACCAGTAGTAGAAGGATTGCTGGGTATGAAAGGTCCATTTTCAACAGATTCCCACATTCTTGAGTCTAGAGACCTGATGAAACCTTCCATTCTCATACACCAGGTATCAAAGTCATCAAGAGTAATCAGTGGGGACTTGTTCATGGTTCCAGTTTCCATATCAATCTTTGAAATGGATGCCATTTGAAAGTTTAGTATTTGTGTGTGTGAGGGATCTTAAGATGGTGAGATCTTATAACAAGAGCCTGAAATGCTCTGATACCAATTGCAGGACCGGTTAAGGGCTTAACAATTACAACACAACAACACAAAGAGGAGATTAACCAAACTTGATCAAACAGTAAACTAGATTAACCAAGATAATGATACAAAGAACACAAGTAATAATAAAGAGACAGAACACGAGATTTGGGTTTCAAGGATGCAGTATATTGCTTTCTCAAGTTCTATTACAAGTGTTACAAAGCATAAAGAAAGATACTAGAACATGGAATACTTATACTACAACCTACAGCCGGCTATACTTTGAAAGCCACCTGGATACAATTGACTACACACAAACAAAATCAATTGTAGAATCAAAAGGCATATCTGCCTTTTGACCTTGTGACTATGACATGCCATAGCTCACATCCTTATCTATTACAAAAAGGATAAAGTACATAAAGTAGAAGGTTACAGACTCAAGACCTCAATGTACAGTTACCAAAAGCATGGATCTTTTCACCAACTCATGAAAGATGGTGACTTTACGGAGATGCAGAGGAAAGGTGTACAGCTTTATGGAACAGTTCATCAGATAAAGCATGTTACTAAAAGTCTTCGGAAGAAATCTGTCTTCATAGGATGAAGCTTCGGAAGACTTTGTCTCTGAGGCTTCGGAAGACTTCATATTTGGCTTCGAAAGATATTGGTCTTGGCTTCGGAATATTTTACACTTAGAATATTTCTAGTGCATGGTGTAAAACTTCCGAAGCAATTCTACTTCAGTTCTTGAGTGCATTGCTTGCAGAGAGACATTGGATGTTTTGGTTTGTATCAGACTTAAAGGAATCCTTACAAGTGCATTGTTAACCGATGATGTATAACAATATTGCTAATTAGTATATATATAATTTGATCAGTAACCCTTTTAATTTTTACTTATTATATGTATACTAATTACCAATTTTTCTTATGCATTATAAGTTGTACAACATGCTTTAGGGGTTGTACTCACTTTTGTATTATTTGTTTTTAACGCCCCATTGCAACGTGTTGGTCCAAGATCGATTACTTATCTATCTACTCTAATAAAAAGGTATCTTAAAATGACACGTGTCATCAACACAATCATTCTCATTAAAGTTTTTTCGCGTCTCTCTCCTATTAAATAATTATAAAAAGAAATCTATTTATTAATGCTATTTCTAAATAAATAATTTTTTATAAAATAATAAATTTTTCTGAAGCATAAAA
Organism: Flaveria ramosissima; assembly: GCA_025215565.1. Taxonomy (NCBI): domain Eukaryota; kingdom Viridiplantae; phylum Streptophyta; class Magnoliopsida; order Asterales; family Asteraceae; genus Flaveria; species Flaveria ramosissima. The sequence continues at coordinate 6,666,144 of CM046030.1, read as the reverse complement.
CTTTTTAAAAAATACGAAATATTTTAAAATTTATATTTTTAAAAAGTCATTTTTTTCAAAAAAAACAAAAAATAATCAAATTTGAGAGTTATAATATGAAATTTTTTTATACGGTTTGTTTTATTAATTCAACCTGTGTAATACACGGGTTTACTAAATCTAGTTGTTTTATATGTTTTACATTTCGCCTAATGGTGATGTGTTATTGGTGTTATTTGACGGTTGTATGCCCCCTCGGCAACGCGAGGGGGCTTAATTCTAGTTTTTACTAATAACGATCTTAATAACATAATCATTTTATATTTACCCTTGATTTAAAGTGTTATTAGGTTTAATAAATGATAATAATAATTTATTATAACAAAAGTATTAATAAATAATAAATGAAAACAGTAATAAAATAAAAGTAACCAGGATATGGATTCGTGTGATGCGATGTTACGTCCATACCTAGTAAACAAGTATCGTATTTTTAAGATTTGAAATACATAAACATATACAATGTAATTTCATAATATATTAACATTTGTGGCTTTCTTCACGTGATACTCGTCTAATGATTTTTGTTATGAGGTGTGCGACACCCATATATTGGGCTTGGCTCCAACAAACATCATTCGCCATATTTTTAGATATTAAACTGTAAGCAAGAAATGAAGCGGGAGTCTTAGGTGCTGTTTGTTTTTTCTGCAGAAAAATGTCAGCAGTCTGCGGACCACATCTGCAGACATCTGCAGCAGAAGAGGTGGACCAAACGTCTGCAGTCTGCAAGAAAAAGACTGTTTGTTTTTTTTAACATCTGTAGGATACTGAAATATTCTGTAATTCTGAAATATTATATAATTACAAAATACTGAAATATTCTATAAGAATATTTCAAAATGCAGCAGAAGAGGTGGACCAAACGTCTGCAGTCTGCAAGAAAAAGACTGTTTGTTTTTTTAACATCTGTAGGATACTGAAATATTATGTAATTCTGAAATATTATATAATTACAAAATGCTGAAATATTCTGTAATTTTTAGGTAAACATCTGCATAGTAAATTTATACACAAGTTGTAAAATTGATCCAAACCCTCACCGCCGTCGGAATCGACCATTCACACTTCTCAGTCATTCACTCATCTACACATTGCTCACAAGAAACCACAATTCACACTCACACCAGCACCATCTCCTAACAAACCACCTGCTCCACAAGCTCCACCATCTCCCCCCAACGCCATTCCCCACCCTCCCTCTAATCGATCACCTCCACCTCCTCAAACCCCCCTCCACCGCTCCCTCGCAACCCTCTCCCACACCCACAGCCCCCTCCTCCTCCTCCGCCTCGGATCCCGCACCGCCCTTCACGTCGCTTCCCCCACCGCTGCCGACCAATGCCTCTCCACAAACGTCGTCGTCTTCGCCAACCGCCCTCGCCTCCTCAGCGGTAAACACTTCGGCTACAATTACACCTCTCTTCCTTGGGCTCCCTACGGCGACCACTGGCAGAATCTCCGCCATCGAGATGCTGTCATCCTCTCGCCTTGACTCGCTCTCGCACATACGTAGCGATGAGATCCGATCGATGATCCTCTGGTTAGTCGATTCCGACGGCGGTGAGGGTTTGGATCGGCGGAGGGGGGGGGGGTTTGATGCAGGAGGAGGGCGTAGCGGAGGGGGAGGCGGGGCGGCAGAAGGGGAGGTGGGGCCGCGGAGGGCTCGTCGGTGGTGGCCTGCGGGCTGCGGAGGTGGCCGGTGGTTTGTGGCTGCGGAGGTGGGCTGAAGAGTTTGAAGGAGAAGTGAAAGTTCAGGGGGGGTGTTAAAGGAGAAGTGAGAAGAGGCTGAGAAGTGGTAAGTCCACATCTTCTCCACATAGACATCAGGAAGACGTTATTTAATGAAACATCTTCTAAAAATCAAACAGTCTGCGCTCTCAAAAGCTCTTCCCGCGTCTGCGTGTGCGCAGATGAAGAGATGGGGAAGAGCTTTTGAAGAAAAACAAACAACACCTTAGTTTTGATTATATACAACAACCAAGTTTATACATACTACACCTATTACATAGTGTGGTATTTACAATTATGCTAATCTTTTCCTTTTTGAGTAGCCATCCAAAATGCTTTTAAATTCGTCCCGCAAGCTGAGGCTACATAATTACCTAATATACATGCTAAAATAATCAACAAATACTAGTAAGTTCGGACCATTTACCCGACCTCTCAATCCAAATTTTTTCCTTCAACGCCTCTAAGAAATAATGGTCTCGAACATAGGGGAATTTATATTAACCAAAATTGAATGGGAGCAAAGAATTATATGGAGGAGATGACGTGTGACAGTGAACCAAAGGGACAACCGTGATCAAGGCTTTGTCACATAGGTTGCCTCAAGGGTTGAGGGCATATATTATTGTAAGTAAAAATATGTATAATAAAATATTATTACAAAAAATTATAAAGGGAAAATTATAGAGTTAGGAAATAGATCCTAAACATCACAATCATGCTTGACTGGTTGTTGATGACGTAAGTATGGTTATAACTAAAATCCTCCATCATAGAATCACCACAAGCCTTGCCATTAACATCTAACCAGGCTCAGAACATCAAGTAGACAAACAAGTAAGGCCAAGAGAAGAAGCCTTGCCACGAGGCATGGAAACACATGCCATGAGGTGGATCGTAGGAGTTCTCCTTACAATGAGCCTAATAGCATTGTTCTTAGTAGGTCTCTAGCATCGGTTCAAGCCCAACAATCCCCTAGTATAAAATTTTGGTTTAGATCTTCCATGGCGTCATTTAATTTTTAAAGCAATGAGTTTTAAAAAAGGACATCTCTAGTCAACCTCAAAAGCTTCAACTTACAAGTTTGATGCTAAGCATAGATGAAAATTTATAAAAAGAAAGCCCAATTTTGAAATCGTTTACACAAACAGGGAAACAAACCGAGAAACAACTAGATTTTGAGAAACAACACCAACTAAAAAATAATATGAGAGAAGCAACTTTCTTAAAACATTAACTTCTTCACCATTCAATTATCTCTCATCAAGTTCCCATGATCATATTCCCTGAATCACCTACTGCAAATGCCACTCCGACTTCACCATTCAGTAGTTTGAGTTCATCATCACCCTACACGTTATCAATCTCAAGCCACACAGACACAACCTTTCTCACTGAATCAACAAACTTCTTTCACCAATTGAAGAAATATCTAGGATGCATTCACCCTGATGAATTAAAGAGCTTTCCATCAACTATCAAATTGGCATGATCTTTTTCAAAGCAAAACAGTTTCAATAGAGAATAAGGGGCTGTTTGGCAACTTCTGAATGGGTAAGTGCTGAATCAATAAAATGTCTGAACCAGTAAGAGGTCTGACCCAATAAGATGTCTGAACCAATAAGTCTGTTTGGTTGGATATCTACTTGGACCAAATTCCGATCGCCGTCTTCGATCTCCCCTTCCCCTTCGGCTTCACCGCCTGCAGTACCGGTGACTAGACCCCATGTCGTCGCCCTCGCCATCGCAGACCAGACCCTCATCGCTTCACCGGACCCGCCTCCACGTCTGACTCGGGTCAGATCTTGATTTAGGTCTGACTAGATAAGTGACTCAGTCAGACCTCTTCTCCGGTAAGAGGTAACCAACCAAACACTGCGCGTCTGACCGAGTCAGACATACACGTCTGACTGGGGTCAGTCAGACCCAACCAAACAACCCCTAAGAAGAAAATTCCAAAGACTAATGAGATCTAGATTTAGTTTCGTTAAAAACAAGTTGAGGTGTTTCAACTGTAAGTAGATGGGTCATTTCTTTAAAGATACAAAGCCCCAAAAGTCAACCCTAGTTCTTCAAACTCTAAAAATCCAACAAGCTACAAACCTTCACCACCTGATGTTGCAATCAAGAGTATTGTGACTGTTAGGTGTGTTAAAAAACATACGAATTTGAAATATCCGAAAATTAAAATTCACATATCCGAAATTTCGAATGGACTCGGATTGGGATAGTAATTTTGAGAATTTTCGGATATCCGAAATATATCTGAAATATTTTTATAAAAATTTTAAAAATAATAAATATTAATTATAAATTTTGAATATTTTTCGATATTTCGGATATTTTAATAAAAAGTTTGGATATTCGAAAAAATTTCAATAAGAATTATTACATTTTTATAAAACTTATTACACAATATAATTTTTTTTGAAATTCGGATATCCGAACGGATATCCGAATCCGAATCCGAAATTTCGAATATCCGAAATTTGAATTCGGATATTCGAAATTTCGGATTCGAATAGTGAAATACATTATCTGAAATTTTCGGATATTCGAATTTGAACACCCCTAGCGGCTGTAGCTTCTTGAGTGGACAATATTGACTGAAGCTTATAGATTGAAGATGAGACACTAGTGAACGATGATCTTATGGCTGATATTTTGGAGTGTAAAAACAAGGTAACTGAATCTTGTTATACTCTTAATTGTATAGCTAAAGTAAATAAATACAAAGATCACAACTTTAGATAACCAAATAAAATCAATTTACATTTTTAATTTCAATTTGAGAAAGGCTGATCTTGCCCAGAAAGAAAATATAGGAGTTTTGGAAAAACTTATTCAATTTTTTGAACATGTATAATATAATGTAGAAACTTAAATTGATGATCTGTTACTTGAATTAAAGTCTACACAGGATGATCTAGCATTGGCTAAATCCTATGCAGACAAATACACGACTCAATTTGAGAAGCTTGAAAAATTACTTGTTATTTCTGAACCTCTCAAAAATTGTATCAAATCAAGCCAGATTTGAGTTAAAAAGATTGTTGAAGTACCAATTGCATACACACGATGTATACCCCTAGATACAATTTTGACGTATAGCCTATCACAACTTCACAAGTGCTAGCCCTAGTTGTTGATTATTCATTATCATTAAGGAGCATTATGGTTTTTCACATCGATTTAACTGAAATATTTAACGTCTATTCATATCACTAGTGTTACGCTTTGATAAACAGTTTGAACATGACTAAATTTTTTAATGTTTAAATCAATATATGCAATATCCTACTTCTAATAAATCAAAATGATTTTGTACATATGACATCTTCTTAGTCCTCCTCATCCTTTATTTTCCCGCTCATAAAAAACTAACTAATGCCTTTCATGTTTAAGTGTATACCATCTTTATCTAATAATTTTGATTTCAAATTTCAAACATTTTTACCTTTCTAAATATTATAATATTTTAATTTTAAGTTTATACCAACTATATATTTTATTCAAATTCATAATTATCCGTAATTGTAAGTTTCGATGATAAATAATAAAAAGAAACTTCAATATTTATGGGTGGTTTTATTTGGACACCTACCAATTTTAAATCAACACCCCTTTGACCCTATATGGGTCCATACGCGGCGTATAGGGTTGCAAAAATATTCCCTATACGCCGCGTATGGGTCCATACGCGGCGTATAGGGTATATTCTGACAAGACCCTGACAAGACGCGTGTCACACGAGTGTCGATGAGGCTATACGCCGTGTATGGGTCCATACGCGGCGTATAGGGTCAAACAATTTTTTCTGCAATATTTGTAACATCCTGTATTTTGCCGTCATTATTTATTTATGTTTGTGCGTGGCCTCGTTTGTAAAGTTTAATTCTTTAATAATAATAATAGTAATGATGAGATCAATAATAATAATAATAATAATAATTTTAATAACAAAATAATAATAATGATAATAATAACTTTAAAAGTAACAATTACAACTATAATAATAATGATGGCAATAATAAATACAAATAATAATAATAATAATAATAATAATAATAATAATAATAATAATAATAATAATAATAATAATAATAATAATAATAATAATAATAATAATAATAATAATAATAATAATAATAATAATAATAATAATAATAATAATAATAAAACTTGAATAATTAAGGTTTAAAAAGTTGAGGGGGTCTTAATGCAAATTATGAAACATTAAATTAAGATTTTAAGCGTAATGTTATGAAACACAAAGTGGAGGGGCCAGTTGTGTAAATTGCCCAAACTCCAATCTGGTTCCCCGCTTTTCCGGCAACGGCGCCGGCGAGCTCCGGCGAGGTGCAAATCGTCATTTTAAAAGCATTTTTTGACCCAATCAAACCGCCCAAACCCCTCGGCCCCATGATTCGAACCCGAACCCCAATTCAATTTGTGTTATCACGCGTCTAACCTTTCCAAATCAAACCTCGAACCAACCGAGTCAATCACCGCAATCAAATCTTGCCTAAAACTGCAATTCAATCAAATTAATCACCCTGAATCATAGTGCGCGGCTTTACCAATCAGTAATCAATTAGAATTGCCAATTAACAGCGCGAATATATTAACTATGGTAATTCTTCGAACGCGGTTTCAATCGAGCATGTTAAGCCCGAAACCGTGAAATCAAAGCTATAAATTGAGGGCTTCGGATTCATTTTGAAGTTCCTAAACTCTCTAAACTCTCAATTTCGCAAGAAAACCTCCCAATTATAAAGCCTTAATTCGCGAACGCCCGAAGCTGAGTTGATCTTGAAATCACTTAAAACTTAATCAAAACAGGTAATTAGAACCTGTTAACTACTCGTTTTAGTCCAAGGATCAAAAGCCCTATGACGATTTGGGTGTCTAACATCGAATCGAGGGTCAATTGTGGATCGGTTGAAATTAGGGTTTATCGGATTTGGGGGAAAACCGGGGAAGCTTTGTTTAAAATTAAAACAAACCAAAGTGAACCAAGGCCACGGCCCTGGTTCACTGGTTCCCGCATCCCATCTCCTAGGGGAGACCCGGGTTCGACCCTGGGCAAACCCCCTTTCCCCTTTTTATTTTTCTGTTCTTTTCTTTCCCTTTTCTTTTCTGTTATTATTTATTTCTTTTAATATTTCAATTCTGAAAAATTTCTAAGAAATTTATTTTATAAATTCAGAATTTATTTATTTATTTATATTATTTTTTTAATTAAATCAAAGGTTTATAAATATGTTTGAATTTAAAATACATTGTGGTATTATTCCTTATTTTGAATTATTTAAAATAATGTTGTTATGTGAAAAGATAATACTTGTGTAAAAATATTTTAAATTATTTAAAATATATGCATATGTATATATATATATGCATGTATATATTGGCAAACAATTTGAATGATTACTTATTCTTACCTATATATATATATATATATATATATATATATATATATATATATATATATATATATATATATATATATATATATATATATATATATATATATATATATATATATATATATATATATTTCTTCACTTATTATAATCAATATATACAACCTTCATAAATCGGTTTAACGTGCGATTAGTTTTCTTTATTTATATTAGCCTTTCTCTTTCGCGCAATAAATCTAATTATCATTTCGTTCCATTAACCCGATTCACATTAATAACACGAAATAAATAGATGTCAACCTCTATTCAATCCATGATTAAGAACCTTAAAACAAAATAATTAATCATCAAACCGATTATAACGCGTTACCTTATTCTTATTTAGGTGCCTTGTGACATTGTGTTGGAAACCTTATTCGTGGTTATTCATATTTCACTTTCAAGCCTTCTTATTATCATGTGAGTTCTTATGCCCCATTTTACATATATTTTACACCTTTCGGGGTGAAACATGTTGGTTATACAAACATACTCATACACGCTTTGATACTTATTACGCACGTGCAATTCTTTACATAGTCGTGGTTATTTGAATATGTTAAGTTGTATATGAGATGTGACATACGTGTGCAATCATTAACTATAACTAGCCTGGCGAAGTCTTAGATCTTTGGGCCTGATAAGCCTATTTGGTGCTAAAGCCGAGGGATTGCCGGCTCCTAGGAGCCGTATGCTTGTGCACTAGGGAACCAAATACACTTAGCTAATCATGCTTATTCATATTATTCAGTCAAGGTTTGATTGTAACTATGCATGTTCTATATACTTACTATCTTGTGACCATTGACTAGAATTGCCACATTTCTTTCTCATGATATATACTTATTGTATTTTAAAACCATGAGAACTCACCAACTTGCTAGTTGACTTTATTTTCAACATGTTTCAGGTAATGTGCAAGTTTAATGATGACTGAAGAAACGCTTAAGCTTAGGATATGGACCTAGACTTAAATGAACATTTGGATTCCTATTTTTGTTTATTTATTTTTCTTGTAAGACGTGGATGTATGTGATGTTTGAAAACAATTGATTAATGGCATTTATATTTTAACATAGCGTTATGTGGCTGTGAACAATCTTAACCCTCACACTTCGACGTTTCCGCCGTCATGGTTGGGGTGTGACAGATTGGTATCAGAGCCCATAACTATAGGGAACTAGGTTATTAGTAATGGTGACCTAGACTATAGTTTATGCATGATCCTTATAGGATGGTATTCTCATGAATACATACATATTGTTTTGCATGCTGCCTAACGCTATGCCTTATGTGCAATGTGATGCCTTAGTATAGGTGCCTCTTTGCATAAATACGTATTGTTACCCGTCTCCCCTAGACTTATCTTAAACATTGATTCTCCCCGACAACTGCTACTCCTTAAATCTTTCTTCATCTCAAAGTGGAACTTATTGATAGAAATTCCTTATACTTAAGCTCTAATCCTATAAATATCTCATCAAGATTTTTGATCCAATGAACCATAGAACTAGTGTGGTACGTAGACACCTGTATCCTGGTTTTCGTGGCAAAAGGTCCTCGGGCTAAGGTAACATTTCGTATAAATCCTATGGGACCAGTCATGCTTACCTGGGGATTTCCGGGATGAGTGATAAACTATGGCCAACATACACCAGTTTCTGAGGCGAATGGGTCAATTCATCTTGACGTGTCAAGGTTTCCAAATGGTGATGCGTCATCAAATGGAATCATTCCGTACAACCCATAATTCTTACTTTAACTGTCCATCCTTATTACCCTTTTAACCGATCCTAATCCAATTTATATTTTTCCAGCATGTCTCGTTACCATGGAACCCGAGGAAGATCCGGCCGTAAGCTTGCCGCCATGATTGCCCGGCAAATGGCTGCGGTCATCCCGACTATGGTGGCTGAACTCAGCAGCACCATGATCGCCAACGTCACAAGCAACAGCAACGGCCAAGGGGAAAATAGTGCAAACCAAGGCCGTAACAACCAGACGTGCACTTTCAAACACTTTAGTTCGTGCAAGCCTCCCAGTTTCAGTGGCAAGGAAGGTGCCACCGGTCTCCTGGAATGGTTTGAAGGAATGGAGAACACCTTCGTCAACTGTGAGTGTCCTGAAGCACTCAAGGTGAGGTATGCCACCAGTATATTGCAGTAAAGGGCCTTAACATGGTGGAACAGTGAAAAGAGGAACCGAGGTCCCGACGCGATCTTGGCTTTAACTTGGGAGGAATTCAAAAACATAGCCATTGCCAAGTTTTGCCCGAGAAGTGAAATCCAGAAATTGGAGGAGGAATTCTGGAACCTGAAACAGGATGGCGGGAACCATCTGGCATATTCTACCCGTCATCACGAACTGAGTATACTGCTGCCACACATGGTGGATACTGTTTCACGGAATGTGGAAAAATTCATTAAGGGTGTGCCGCCCCAGATCCAGGATGCCGTGGTGGGTAGCCGACCCGCAACTCTGGAGGAAGCTATCACTATCACTGCACAGCTGACAGAGAACCACATCCGAGCAGGCACCATGTCTGCAAAGGGTGCCAAGAAAACTGAGAAGACGGTCCCCGAGGAGGTCAAGGAGGTTAAGGTTGATAACAAAAAGAGGAAGTTTGTACCGGCACGGAACTACGCCGTGGCCGCTCCTAAGCCACCCCAGAGACAGTGTGTTCCCGGGGCTGCACCGGCAGCACAAGTGCCCGTGACAAGGACTTATGCAGGCCCTCTACCTATGTGCAACACATGTAAGTACCATCATCCGGGGAATCTCCCGTGTCGCATCTGCACACTATGCGGCAAGTACGGGCATCTCGTGGCAATGTGTCGCCGAGCAATGGGGAACTCAGTGACGGAACCAAACCGGGCCTGCTACAACGCGAAGAACCGGGTCACTACCAACCCCAATGCCCTCGTCTTGTGGGCAATGTTCCACAAGATCGTGGACGTGCCTTCAACATCAACGCAAACCAAGCTCAGGCGAACAACGATGTGGTGAACGGTACGTAACTTTCAACCCTATCTCCGTAGAATTTCTCTAAAAAAATTCCTGGTTTATGCCCTAAGTGCCTTTTAAACCTACACAGGTATGTTTCTTATTAATGATACCTATGCTTACGTACTATTTGATTCGGGTGCCGATAAGAGTTTCGTTTCTTTAGAATTCGAACCGACACTTGCTAAACCTCGTGCGAATTTGGAAAGACCTCTCATCGTTGAAGTAACCGATGGGGAACCGATCACCGTCGACGTGGTCATCCGCGATTGCCTATTGTGTCTCGACGATCATAAATTTCTTATCGACCTCATTCCTATGAAGCTCGGGAGTTTCGACGTTATTATTGGCATGGATTGGTTATCGAAGAATCATGCTGAGATCGTTTGTTTTGAGAAGTGTATTCGCATGCCCTTACCCTCCGGTAACACGATGAAGGTGTTCGGTGAACGGTCTTCCAAAGGACTCAAGCTTATGTCATGCACTCAAGCTCGAAAGTGCCTGAGTAAGAGTTATCCGGCATTCTTGGCTTACGTAGTCAACACCAAAGTCAAAGGGAAGGAACTCAATGATGTTCCAGTTGTACGAGAATTCCCTGAAGTTTTTCCCGACGACCTTAGTGGGTTACCTCCTGTACGGGAAGTTGAATTCAAAATCGACTTGATCCCGGGAGCGAGCCCCGTGGCCAAATCACCTTACCGACTCGCACCATCTAAAATGCAAGAACTCTCTAGCCAACTCCAGGAATTATCCGAGAAGGGTTTTATCCGCCCTAGTTCTTCTCCTTGGGGTGCACCTGTCTTATTTGTGAAGAAGAAAGACGGGTCATTTCGCATGTGTATCGATTACCGGGAGCTCAACAAGTTAACCGTCAAGAACTGGTATCCCCTTCCTCGTATCGACGACCTCTTCAATCAACTTCAAGGAGCTGCAATCTTTTCAAAAATCGACTTGCGTTCGGGTTATCACCAACTGCGAGTCCACGATGACGATATCCCAAAGACTGCATTCCGCACTCGGTACGGGCATTACGAGTTTATGGTTATGCCTTTCGGCTTAACCAATGCTCCTGCGGTCTTCATGGACCTTATGAACCGAGTGTGCAAGCCATACCTAGATAAATTTGTCATTGTGTTCATCGATGACATTCTTATCTATTCCAAATCCCGCACCGATCATGGACTTCATCTCCGCCAAATCCTCGATCTGTTGAAGAAGGAACAGTTGTACGCAAAATTTTCAAAATGCGAATTTTGGATTGAGGAAGTACAATTCCTAGGTCACGTGGTGAATAGACAAGGAATTCACGTCGATCCTGCAAAGGTAGAAGCCGTAATGAATTGGAGTGCTCCCACGGCTCCGACGGAAGTTCGATCATTTCTTGGTCTAGCCGGGTATTATCGACGGTTCATTGCCAATTTCTCGAAAATCGCAAAGCCACTCACGGCCTTAACCCAGAAGAGCAAGCCTTTCGAGTGGAAAGCCGAACAAGAAGAGGCGTTTGAGACATTGAAGCATAAACTATGCAATGCTCCTGTTTTAACGCTACCAGATGGAAACGACGATTTCACAGTATACTGTGACGCGTCGAGACAAGGTCTTGGTTGCGTCCTCATGCAACGGGGAAAGGTAATAGCCTACGCCTCGAGGCAATTGAAGGTTCATGAGGTAAATTACACAACGCACGATCTTGAGCTCGGAGCGGTGGTCTTCGCCTTGAAAGTTTGGAGACACTATTTATATGGCACACAATGTATAGTGTACACGGACCACAAGAGCCTCCAGCATGTTTTCAATCAGAAGGATCTCAATATGAGGCAACGTCGCTGGGTGGAACTAATTAGTGACTACGACTGCGACATCCTATACAATCCCGACAAGGCAAATGTAGTAGCTGATGCGTTGAGTCGGAAGACGCACCGAAAGACGGTTTCCGTTCAAGAGATTCGCGACCGTTGGCAATGGTTCGATACATTGGGAGAGTTTGACACTGAAGTCCGAATTGATGTCAACAATGCTACAGTTTTACTACAAAATTTGAGGATCGATTGTGACATCGAGTCAAGCATCCGAGAAGCCCAGCAGGCAGTGCAAGTCGAAGAGAGTATGAAAGATGAACTTGAGCCCAATCTTGTAGCCCAACTAGAAGCAAGAGCCAATGGGTTGATGTATTTCGCAAACCGAATCTGGATCCCCAAACGCAATAACCTCCGGACTTTTATCATGAACGAAGCACATCGAACTCGTTATTCTATCCACCCGGGCTCCGATAAGATGTACATGGACTTACGTAGTCAATATTGGTGGCCCGGAATGAAACGAGACATAGCAACCTACGTTGCTAAGTGCCTTACATGCACGAAGGTTAAAGCGGAGCACCAACGTCCAAGTGGATTACTTGAACAACCCGAAATTCCCATGTGGAAATGGGAGCATGTATCCATGGACTTCATAACTAAGCTACCTCGGACATCTCGCGGGCACGATAGCATATGGGTAATCGTCGACCGACTGACCAAGTCGGCACACTTTATACCCATACGCGACACTTATAAGACATCGAGGTTAGCACGAATTTACATCGACGAGATCGTAAGCCGTCATGGAGTGCCCCTTCACATCATATCCGACCGAGACGCCCGATTTACTTCTCACTTCTGGTCTTCCATGCAAGAACTTCTGGGTACGCAATTGGATTTAAGCACGGCTTACCATCCCCAAACCGATGGTCAAACGGAGCGGACAATCCAAACTCTGGAAGACCTGTTGCGTCTCTGTGTTCTCGATTTTGGTGGCGACTGGGATACGCATCTACCACTCGCAGAGTTCTCCTACAATAATAGTTACCATTCAAGCATCCAAATGGCACCATTTGAGGCACTTTATGGTCGTAAGTGTCGTTCCCCGATTTGCTGGACCGACATGGGCGAAAATCTTATCACCGGTCCCGAACTCATACAAGAGACGACCGATAAAGTTGCTATCATCCGCAAGAACTTGGAAACGGCTAGGAGTCGACAGAAGAGCTACGCCGATAAACGTCGCAAGCTACTAGAATTCCAAGTTGGGGAGATGGTCCTTCTCAAGGTCTCATCGTGGAAGGGTGTGGTTCGCTTTAGAAGAAAAGGTAAGTTAGCTCCGAGGTTTGTAGGACCTTTCAAGGTTCTGAAAAGAATCGGGAGAGTGGCCTACAAACTAGAACTACCCTCCGACCTTAGTGGAATTCACCCGGTCTTCCACGTCTCGAACCTGAGGAAGTGTTTGGCCGACGATAACTTGTATGTGCCATTGGAAGACATCTAGATCGACGAGTCCCTACATTTCGTTGAGAAACCCGTCGAAATCATGGATCGCATTATGAAGAAGACTAGGACCTCTACGACCCCAATTGTAAAGGTTCGATGGGAAAACAAACGAGGAGCGGAATTCACTTGGGAGCGTGAAGAACATATGAAGAAAACGTACCCTTCTCTTTTCTTGTAACCCCTTTTTGATTTAATTTCGGGACGAAATTCTTTTAAGTTGGGGAGACTGTAACATCCTGTATTTTGCCGTCATTATTTATTTATGTTTGTGCGTGGCCTCGTTTGTAAAGTTTAATTCTTTAATAATAATAATAGTAATGATGAGATCAATAATAATAATAATAATAATAATAATAATAATTTTAATAACAAAATAATAATAATGATAATAATAACTTTAAAAGTAACAATTACAACTATAATAATAATGATGGCAATAATAAATACAAATAATAATAATAATAATAATAATAATAATAATAATAATAATAATAATAATAATAATAATAATAATAATAATAAAACTTGAATAATTAAGGTTTAAAAAGTTGAGGGGGTCTTAATGCAAATTATGAAACATTAAATTAAGATTTTAAGCATAATGTTATGAAACACAAAGTGGAGGGGCCAGTTGTGTAAATTGCCCAAACTCCAATCTGGTTCCCCGCTTTTCCGGCAACGGCGCCGGCGAGGTGCAAATCGTCATTTTAAAAGCATTTTTGACCCAATCAAACCGCCCAAACCCCTCGGCCCCATGATTCGAACCCGAACCCCAATTCAATTTGTGTTATCACGCGTCTAACCTTTCCAAATCAAACCTCGAACCAACCGAGTCAATCACCGCAATCAAATCTTGCCTAAAACTGCAATTCAATCAAATTAATCACCCTGAATCATAGTGCGCGGCTTTACCAATCAGTAATCAATTAGAATTGCCAATTAACAGCGCGAATATATTAACTATGGTAATTCTTCGAACGCGGTTTCAATCGAGCGTGTTAAGCCCGAAACCGTGAAATCAAAGCTATAAATTGAGGGCTTCGGATTCATTTTGAAGTTCCTAAACTCTCTAAACTCTCAATTTCGCAAGAAAACCTCCCAATTATAAAGCCTTAATTCGCGAACGCCCGAAGCTGAGTTGATCTTGAAATCACTCAAAACTTAATCAAAACAGGTAATTAGAACCTGTTAACTACTCGTTTTAGTCCAAGGATCAAAAGCCCTATGACGATTTGGGTGTCTAACATCGAATCGAGGGTCAATTGTGGATCGGTTGAAATTAGGGTTTATCGGATTTGGGGGAAAACCGGGGAAGCTTTGTTTAAAATTAAAACAAACCGAAGTGAACCAAGGCCACGGCCCTGGTTCACTGGTTCCCGCATCCCATCTCCTAGGGGAGACCCGGGTTCGACCCCGGGCAAACCCCCTTTCCCCTTTTTATTTTTCTGTTCTTTTCTTTCCCTTTTCTTTTCTGTTATTATTTATTTCTTTTAATATTTCAATTCTGAAAAATTTCTAAGAAATTTATTTTATAAATTCAGAATTTATTTATTTATTTATATTATTTTTTTAATTAAATCAAAGGTTTATAAATATGTTTGAATTTAAAATACATTGTGGTATTATTCCTTATTTTGAATTATTTAAAATAATGTTGTTATGTGAAAAGATAATACTTGTGTAAAAATATTTTAAATTATTTAAAATATATGCATATGTATATATATATATATATGCATGTATATATTGGCAAACAATTTGAATGATTACTTATTCTTACCTATATATATATATATATATATATATATATATATATTTCTTCACTTATTATAATCAATATATACAACCTTCATAAATCGGTTTAACGTGCGATTTGTTTTCTTTATTTATATTAGCCTTTCTCTTTCGCGCAATAAATCTAATTATCATTTCGTTCCATTAACCCGATTCACATTAATTACACGAAATAAATAGATGTCAACCTCTATTCAATCCATGATTAAGAACCTTAAAACAAAATAATTAATCATCAAACCGATTATAACGCGTTACCTTATTCTTATTTAGGTGCATTGTGACATTGTGTTGGAAACCTTATTCGTGGTTATTCATATTTCACTTTCAAGCCTTCTTATTATCATGTGAGTTCTTATGCCCCATTTTACATATATTTTACACCTTTCGGGGTGAAACATGTTGGTTATACAAACATACTCATACACGCTTTGATACTTATTACGCACGTGCAATTCTTTACATAGTCGTGGTTATTTGAATATGTTAAGTTGTATATGAGATGTGACATACGTGTGCAATCATTAACTATAACTAGCCTGGCGAAGTCTTAGATCTTTGGGCCTGACAAGCCTATTTGATGCTAAAGCCGAGGGATTGCCGGCTCCTAGGAGCCGTATGCTTGTGCACTAGGGAACCAAATACACTTAGCTAATCATGCTTATTCATATTATTCAGTCAAGGTTTGATTGTAACTATGCATGTTCTATATACTTACTATCTTGTGACCATTGACTAGAATTGTCACATTTCTTTCTCATGATATATACTTATTGTATTTTAAAACCATGAGAACTCACCAACTTGCTAGTTGACTTTATTTTCAACATGTTTCAGGTAATGTGCAAGTTTAATGATGACTGAAGAAACGCTTAAGCTTAGGATATGGACCTAGACTTAAATGAACATTTGCATTCCTATTTATGTTTATTTATTTTTCTTGTAAGACGTGGATGTATGTGATGTTTGAAAACAATTGATTAATGGCATTTATATTTTAACATAGCGTTATGTGGCTGTGAACAATCTTAACCATCACACTTCGACGTTTCCGCCGTCATGGTTGGGGTGTGACAATATTTCTATGTATTGTGAAGGGAGTATACCGCGTATGGGTTACTTTTGTCGGCTTTATTTTGTACGTTAAGGTTGACACTTTGCGTATAAGTTATATTTTGTAACATATTAATCGATAATTTTAAATCTTAGTTAACAAATAAAACATATAAAACAAAACAAACATTAAATAACGAAGTTTTTAAATACATAACAAAATAAAAGTACAATTAACAAAATAAAACTACGGTGAATCTGGGTAATATCGAGGCGGTGGCAAGTCTGGAGGATCAATACCAGCAGCACGGGCTCGTGCAATCTCAAGCTGAACGTGCCAATCCATAAGATCCTCAACTCGATCGAGGCGACGACTCTGATCCCGTAAATCTCGTATTAATCTCCTGCATAAATGTATCAATACGTGCAGGCACCCTTACATCTCTATAAATATGCCGAGGGAACTGTGACTGAGGAGGCGGCTGGTCGTGTGGCGGTTGAAAATGCGGAATATGCTCCTGCTGCTAGTGTGGATGGTCATCGCCGACCTGCTGAACAGGTGCAGGATGCCAGATCTCACCAGGTCGAAGAGAGAACCGTATGCCACCCGGAAACTGGCGTATAATACGCATGCCGTATAACGTACGACGATCTAATCTCTCCGGCTCGATCGGAGGGGATACGTCAGCAGCATGGGCAGGAAAATAACCAAGACAACGCGCAATCATCGTAATGTACGCGCCGCCATACACCGCTCCTCGCTCCTGGCGATGATAATATGAAGCATAATACTCAGCTAAACATCTCGCCAGGTTGCACCTGGTCCCCGTAAGCAAACAATATAGGTAAAATAAGTCGGGAATGGTACACCACTCCCGACTCTTGCCACGTCCCGTGATGGATGTGGCGATCATCCGATGCAAGTAACGGATAAGGGGATCTCTAATGCCAGTGACCCTGCCCTTAGTCCTCTGAAACGGACCTTCGGCAATCTTATATTGAGCGTTGTATACGTCTCTAGTTATGGATGCGTTATTTGGATTTTGCTTTTTCAAAGGTGATAAGATGTTACGAGGCTCCATGTTCTGATCGGTAAGTTGTTCCACCAAATTGAATTCGTTTTGAGAAAATCTTCTTACAAATGGGTGCCCCTCCATATGTTGAGCGGGATCATGGTTATGTTCATCATTTCTCACCTCTAATTTCCACGAACGACGTTTGTTGTCGTATATCCCCACTAATTTAAAAGGACATCCGATCTTTTTGTTACCAGATCGTCTAATTGTTGCTTTACTTTTGTGTTCACCACCACGATCACAAATAAGCCACACCTTTACGACCTGACCTTCCTTTTTCTTCGATCTTCGTATAATAATAACATAACCATTATCACGTCCCCTATTAACAACCCAACAGACTAGCTCATCGAGTGATAAAAATTCTTGACATGTTTCAAATGATATTTTCGTGTTTTGATTTTCAGCACTCGAGAGATAGTTTATATTACTTTGTTGCGGGTCATAACTTGATTCTCGGCAAAACTTGAACTCATCATCAGGAACATAAGGTTGGTTTAAATCTGGCAATTCGTAAGCAGATTGAACGTACGAATCATCTTGATTACTACCTGCCACGTACGAAACGCTTGAATATTCACCAAACAAATAGTTACTATCCCAAAACGACATAACGAACGAATAATCTTGGATCACTTCAAATTCAACCGTGCTAAACGTTCCGTGGCAGCCCTATAAGACAAATGAGATTTTTTTAAGAAAATAGAGTTTTGTGGTTCAACTATTTCTTCAAAATAATAATTTTTCTCTAAAACTATAACTCTTATTTCTTTTATATACATACTTATGTACACATAAATGTCTTGATTACTTAATAATCATTTCAACTAACTCGGGTTCCACGATACTAGTCGGTTATGATAAAAAAGCTTAAAATTTATTTAAGTTTACCGTAACCGACTAGCACCGATGGAACCCGAGTTAGTTGAAACGATTTTTTAAGTATGCAATTCAAATATATGTATATATGTATGCAAATACTTAATGAAATAAGAATCAAATGTTTACCGAGTAATTATGTGACAGAAGAAAATGTTGAACCACATAACGCTAATTTCCTTCAGTTAAGATCAAACGTTTCCTTCGTAACAAACGAAATATGAACGTATTCGTTTGATATTCAATGCGTTTATATATCATCGAAAGAATCTTAAGTCGCGTCAGTATAATTCGAAATAAAGCCTATACGTCGCGTATGGGTCCATACGCGGAGTATAGGCTTTAGTCAAATCAGTCATTCAGCGGGCCTATACGCCGCGTATGGGCCCATACGCGGCGTATAGACCTGGGTCGTATGGTGTGGGACGCATCTCCACCGACACCTATACGCTGCGTATGGATCCATACGCAGCGTATAGGTGTCGGTGGAGATGCGTCCCACACCATACGACCCAGGCCTATACGCCCCGTATGGGCCCATACGCGGCGTATAGGCCTGACTGATTTGACTTCACCAGTTTTGTCTTCTGAAAAGCCTATACGCCGCGTATGGGTCTATACGCGGCGTATAGACTCATTGATGTGACGTGAAATTCTTGGAATTAATGAGGGGGACCTATACGCCGCGTATAGGTGGGTGTCGATTTAAATTAGGGGGTGTCTATTAGGACCCATATTTATATTTTAGTCAAATATATTTACAATGCCATAATAACATTTCATCATTGTACATTTTAAATTGTTTATTAATACGTCATTTCATGATAATCAATGTCAAAGGTTGGTTTGTTTTTGAGACAACTAATATTTCCACATGGTCAATTATAAGTGATGTTATCTAGAGTTACAAGTAAAAATTAAATTAAACTACTAACATTAAATAAAGAAATATTTAAAAATTTATAGTTAATGCACACACTTTTTTAAAATATACTTATTTGTTCAACTCGTGTATTACAATTACACGGGTTAATAACCTAGTAGACAATATATGCAATATTAACATTTCACACATATCATTCATATAATTAATCAAATAAAAAAATGAATATGAGCATACCATCCTTGTAATTAAGTCATCTTAAAATATGATATCAGGGGTGTGGGCTAGCTGCCTAAAAAACAAATTTAAAGTCATTGTCTTGATGAATCACTTGGTTTTTCCGTTTTCTCCATAAAAGACAAACCAATGTTAGTTTGCCGCGGGAAATGTTGATTCCACGGTATATCAGTACAAAAGGTAACATAAAATAATGTGAAATAGCAACTAATATTTGTTTATTGATTTACTTATGTTTTAATATCATTGATTTACTCGCATGTTTCTCTCATGTCTCAACTAAACAAAATTCTTAATTATACAATACGTTTTCATGTTATGACAAAAGAGAGGTCGATGGTCTTATGTGTGGCTCCATATTATAAGGCCCGATCAAGGAACGATACGATCACACCTATTTCTGCATTACATAGAAAAGTATAACCACAATAATCAATGTTTATAAAATAAGAACGTATTTTAATAACATTTTATTTCCAAATGAATTATTCTCTTATAAGATGAGATGACTAGAAATTTTATTTGACATCACATTTTCAGTACTTGAAATTAAGAGTTTTTCTTTATTTACAAATGTATGACAAAAACCTAATGAATATCTTTTACATATTAAAAAATTAAACTCTAAAAACAAACAGTAGTATTCACTCATAAAATATGTTCTATAAAGACATATAATACAGTGGAAAAGACAAGAGAACAAAATTGATATAAATGCCAAACATATTGGAGGTCGTTAGTCTAAAACTAATCATGTTTATCACGAAACAAATTTAAAAAAAGAATCTTACAAAATGATGGTATGTAAGTTACAAGAATCAAAAAACTAAATGGAATGAACATTGTTCACCTAGATCAAAATGATTTGTGATAAATGAAACATGTGGATTATGATGATTCAAATATTGATACTTCAATAAAAAAAATATATTAAATCTTAGTGTAGATCAATAAATGATAACTTTATTTAGCATAACATCAAACCAAACTCCTTGATTTGGTCACACAACTTATATATGTTTCATTGATCAGGCATAGCAAACTCGCTGGACACTCGCGATAAAGAAGAAGACCGATGTGAGGAACCACCCGGAGAATTAGCCCCCGACTTCAAGGCCAGCATGGAATCTGCGCTCCATGATCGCTTGATCGGGTATGACACCTTAGCAGCGACGTGAGGGCAGTGACCACCACTGGACTTATGAAGAGCACAGGTGCAGTTGGAGTGGTAGGGCCGCTGTTGAACACCCATGTCGTCGGTGGATATACAGCCTCCGTATACGCCCTGAAACATCCCGTCTCCGGCAGCTCCGGTGGCCATGATGATGTTTAATTTCCGGTAGCTACTATGTGGAAATTATTTTGTGTGTTAACAAGAAAGTGAATGGAATGGTGTGTGGATATTACAATACAACTTATATTTATATTGTAGAGGCAACGTGTTGACCGAGGTATCTTGTGCCGTACTAGAATTCTACTTGTGAACAACTCCATCGGAATGAAATAATAATTTACATAAATATGATTTCCACGATTTATTCTATAAAACATAAGTTTTGAAATCTCTGGTTTTGGTTGTATATATTTAGGTGTAGTGATAGGAAGATTTACTTTCATACTCGAAAACAAAATTTATTTACCGATCTACTCTAATAAAACAAAATCTCAATGTACTACATGACATTTTTCTACCACATCTACCTAGTCTACACCTAAACATTGTACATGTGTTATTACTAAATTAAAAGTTAAACATTTAGTAATAAATTAAATGCTAGTTATGTTATTTATATACTTTTCAAATTATGAAACAATTTTTTTGATAATTTAAAAACATGTTTCTTTTTGTTATAACTTTAAAAAAATATTATTGTTGTTTCATTACCTATTATACGTAATTTCAATAATATTTTATCTCAAAAAATTATTTTTTTATTTGTAAATATTAACAAATAACTATTGATTTAATATTTTTATCCAGTATGTGTATTACATGGATTTCTAAACTAGTAACGAGAATAAATACACATGGTAAATAAGAAACGTGTCAAGTGACCGATTGATTTATGTGACTAGAAATGAAATACATTCCTGCTGACCTCTTCATTCATAGTAACTAGCCAATGTGACATAGGGGCGGAAGCGTGAAATGCTTGGGTGTGACATGTTTGTTCAGAACACATTGATTAAACAAATACAAAGGATTCATCACATATTTTTAGTCTAAACATTTAAACATAATATTAATTAATAAAGGTTAGGGTTACATCAATAATAGAACAAAATTTTCAAATATAACCCTATTACAAAACATATTAAACTAACTTATACATCTTCAGTAACGATGAAAGTGAGCGTCCACCGATAAGCTAAGATCGTACATATTAACAGTTAGGTTTACACAAACTTTTCTCATGATTTCTCCCCAGCCATTATACACATCAAATGAGAACATAATGTTGTTAGACATGACGATTTTCTGACTAAGCATAATCAAATAGTCAACCTAAAGTTGGTGAGATCATAGGTTTAACTTCAAACAAAATATTTTTGATGCAACATAGATAAGTATACAACCAAACCTACTTATAAGTCGAGTGATTCATAACTGTCATAACATAATTCACAAAAATCAGATAATATAGCATCACAACACTCATCCTGTTGGTGCAGAAAATATTTTTCTAAGTAGCGCTACTTATATTATCCAACGGTTCCACATCCGAATTAATGGTTGTAACATAAATGACAGTAAAAACTTAAAAATCTTATATATGCATCAATCTTATAACAATATGATTTTCCCTCAAAAATTTATAAATATAAAATGAGGCTATGAGTGTCACCTCTTACTCTAATGGGTAACCTATAAACAAAATATTTATAGATTAGGAAATATCTTTTCTTTAAAATTTTTAGCACCTCAGATTATAAAAATTAATACAGAAGCTATAATCATTCATATGTCATGAAATTTTTACAGCAGATACATACTAAAATCTAATATAACATACCAAAGTTTCATATATTAACTATTTACAGTTTTTTTTCTGGAATTTTTACAATATTTGTATAAACTAGAAAAAAATACTTACGGGTCTCTAAAATTCACCAGAATTTATTAGGATTTACATACCAAAATGTATACTACTTCAAAATTTTCTGAAGTGCTAAATCATAACATAACTCTTTTTAATGATTTTTATTATTTTAACAATATTCGGTAAAAATAGTAAAATATATTCAAAAATTATAAATTTCATACAAACTACTCTAATCTAATTATTATACTTTGTATAAATTTTTCATGATTTATCTTATGGTTTAAATATTCTTCCCGATTTTTGATTTGCAGATACTTCTAAAATTTGTAGCTTATGCATAACTTCGAATTACGCCATGAAACTTTTTCTACAAGTTCTATAAAACATAAGAATTATCATATAATTTTTCGAGATTTTTACTAGGTTTGGTTCTTCCAGTTGATAATTTTCTTTTAAATACTTAAATAATTCATATAAATTGTTGTACTTATTATAATTGTATCAAAATTTGCAGAATGTTAATCCTTAATATTTCTAACATATTCACCATTTTTATTCCCACAATCACAATCATTTAAGTAATACATCAAATTTATCAAGATTTCACATAATTTCAACCCTTTATTTGTGATCTTTTTGTTTAATTTCATAGTTTATCATATCTTTTAGATTCTCAAGCCTTTCTTATTGATTTTTGAATAAAGATGAAGTGTTATATAAAGTTTAGTAAAAAACTTTCAAGTTCTAATCAAAAGGGTTGATATGTGTTTGTTTAAACACATATATCTTGTAAACTTAGTTAGTTAGGAGTTGGAACCTTGATTTTGATAGAGGGAGAGGGTGAAGGGTAGCTGATGGTAGCTTCTTTCTTCCTTGATGAACCGACTTGGATGATTGTCTTGAGCTCCAAAGTCTCGATCTTCTTGCAATCCGTTTTAGAAGATAATGAGCACTTCATGTTTCGGGTGATGGTATGTGGTTGATATGGTGACCAAAAGAGAGTAGAGGGTGGCGGGTGATGGTTGTGGTTTGTGAGCCGAGAGGTGAGGGAATGGTGATGGTATGCGGTTGTAGTTGTGAAGTGGCCGAAGATGGTGGTGATATATGGATTATCGGCCAAAGACCATTAATGGCATAATCATGATATCTAGTCCTAGGGTGATGATTAGGCTAGTCCTTAGAGGGTTAGGTGTCAAGTTCTAAAGGGTGACAAGTGTCATATTTAGGAAGGTGATAGGTGGCATGCTTCTATGTATGATTAGTGTCATGGTGCTAGGTGGCGGGTTTGGGTGGTGATTAGTGTCAATAGTGTGGCTAGGTGTCAAGCAAAGAGTCTAATGACTCACTTAGTTATTAAGTTAAGTTTAGTTAGTAGTTTATGTGGTTAATCAGATTATTTAGTGTCTTAGTGAACCGATGCAAGGGTTTAGGTTATGTTTTAGTTAGTGTTTAGGTGTTTTAGTGTTTGATTAAGTTTTGATCTTAATTCATTTTATGTAAATATGAGATATTTATCATTCAAGTAACTAATCAAATAATCTTACAATTTGGTAAATATAAAGAATCATAAAATTCACATATAAGAATTACATGCACACGTAAACTTTCATGCAGAAATATATAAAATTCTTATATAAATTTAACACATAAAATCGACTTAATAATTTTAATAAGGTATATAGGTATATAGGTCTACATTATCTATTTAGGGTAATTCTTAATAACGTTTAATTTACCTGACCTTGACGTAGGGTTGTCACATTCTCCCCCTGTAAAAAGAGTTTAGTCCCGAAATTCATTAGTAGGTATTTTCAAGGGTTATGGAGGGTTTATCTGTGTAGTTGCTCTTTTCATTCAGTTTAACCTTAAGCAGATGAGGATATTTTCTTTGAATTTCATCCTCCATTTCTCATGTAAATTCAGGTCCTCTTTTTGAATTCTATTTGACCTTTACTATTGGGATTCTACTTTTTCTTAAACTTTTTACATCTCTATCCATAATGGCTACTAGTTCTTCCATAAAATGAAGTCTCTTATCTATTTTGATTTCCTGTATTGGTATCTTCAATATCTTATCTATTAGACATCTCACTTAATTCCTGAGGTAAATCTAGCTTATAAGTTACAGGACCAATCCTATCTATTATCTCAAAAGGACCAACATACCTAGGGTTTAACTTATTTCTTTTCCCGAATCGAAAAATTCCCTTAGAGGGTGATACCTTTAAGTATACTTTATCTCCTATTTGAAATTCTAAAGGCTTTCTTCTTTTATCAGCATAACTCTTTTGTCTATCACGTGCTGCCTTTTATCTATTCTTAATTTCAGAAATCTTATCAGATGGTTCTTGTATAAGTTCTGGCTCTGTAAACTATCTATCTCCTACTTCATTCCAATACAAAGGTGACCTCCACTTCCTTCCGTATAGAGCTTCAAATGGAGCTGCTCCAATATTGGCATGATAACTATTATTATATAAAAATTCTATCAAAGGTAAATGTATATCCCAGTTACCACCAAAATCTAATGCACAAGCTTGCACATATCTTTCAATGTCTGAATTGTTTTTTCACTTTGTCCTTCTGTCTGTGGATGATATGCTGAACTCATGTTTACTTGACTTCCTGATGCTTTCTGTAAGGTTTGCCAGAATCTTAAAGTAAACCTATTATCTCTATCATATATTGTTGAATAGGTAATCCATGTCTGGACACAATTTCATGCATATAGATCCTTGCTAATTTTTCCATCTTATAATCTTCTCTTATTTACAAGAAATGAGCTGACTTAGTTAGTCTGTTATCTATAACCCATATTGTGTCATATCCACTTGAGGTTCTAGGCAACTTAGTTACAAAATCCATGGTGATTTGATCCCACTTCTACTCAGGAATTTCTGGTTGTTGCAAACATCCTGAGAGTTTCTAATATTCAGCCTTAACTCTTGACCAGATATAACATCCTGAGGAATTTGACTTAATAAATCCAAGTGTAATTCCATTCTTAAAGCACGGACTCGTAATGGCTTAGTTCTTTCCTTTCTACTTAAGGCATTAGCCACTACTTTTGCCTTTCCTAGGTGATACTTGATTTCACAATCATAATCACTTAGTAATTCCACCTATCTTCTCCATCTCATATTCAACATCTTTTGATCAAATATGTGTTGTAAACTCTTATGGTCTATATAAATTATGCATTTGGTTCCATATAGATAATGCCTCCAAATACTAAGTGCAAATACTACCGCTTTTAATTCTAAGTCATTTGTAGTGTAATTATTTTCACTTCCTCTGAGTTGTCTAGATGCATATGTAATTACCTTATCTTGTTGCTTTAAAACACATCCATAACCTTGATGTGAGGCATCACAGTATACGACAAAATCATCAGTTCCTTCTGGAAGAGCTAAGATTGGAGCACGGGTTAACCCAAATAGCATTACAAGAAACTCATAATGACCATATCGTGTGCAGTCTTTGGTATATCCTCATCTTGAACTCTTAGCTGGTGTTATCCTGACCTTAAGTCAATTTTGGAAAAGTAACTAGATCCTTGTAACTGATCGAATAAGTCGTCTATACTAAGGAGAAGATACCTATTCTTTATAGTTACTTTATTGAGTTCTCGGTAATCAATGCACATTCTCAAAATTTCATCATTCTTCTTAAAAAATAGTACTGATGTTCCCCAAGGGGATACACTAGGACGTATAAGCCCTTTATCTAACAATTCCTAAAGTTGACTCATTAATTCTTTTATTTCTGTTGGCGCTAGACGATACGGAGATTTGGCTATAGGAGCAGTTCCAGGTACTAATTCAATTTTGAATTCTACTTGACAAGGGGGTGACAATCCTGGTAAAACATCAGGAAATGCCTCTGGGTATTCTCTAACAATAGGAACATCTTCTAACTTTTTCATGTCTAATTGTGTATCAACTACATGAGCTAGCTATGCTAAACATTTCTTTCTTAAATATTTCTGAGCCTTCTTACCTGAGACTAATTTCATAGCACCTCTAGGTTTCTTACCATATAAACAAAGAGTTCTATTTTTCTGAGTCAAAGGGATTTTTATCATTCTTTTACAACATATAATTTCAGCCTAATTCTTACTCAACCAATCCATACCCACAACAACATCAAAACCTTCTAATTCAATAGGAATCAAATCTATATTAAAGTAATGATCACCTAAATTTAAAGTGCAATCAGGAATAACTTCACTAGCCTCGATTATATTTTTCTTTGTCACCGAATTCTATTATATATTTACTCTTCAATTTTTCTGAGGCTAAGCTAAGTAAAAGATTAAATGTATGCGAAACAAAACTACGGGTTGCTCCTGTATCGAATAATACTATTGCGTACTGATTGTTAATAAGAAACGTACCCGTCACCATTTCTGGTTCGTGTCGGGTTTCTTCAGCTTGCAACATAAATGTTCTACCATGGGGGTTGTTTGGGTTAATTAGGGTTTTGCCTTTCAGTTCCGAACACTCATTGTGAAAATGATTCTTATTTTCATACTGGTAATAAACTGATTTAGGGTTCGTGGGTCCCTTACATTCCCTTGATAGGCGTCCTTTCTTCTTATAATTATAGCAAATTACCACCCTGCATTTACCAATAGGGTGTCTCTTGCAGGTATTGCATCACAATTGACTTTCTATCTGTGGTCTTCTTTCCTGTATAATTCCCATGAAATTTCTTACGGGATTTCTGTTTACCTTCTTCTGTTGATTTCCTCCAAATTTTCCTCCAGAGTTGTTGTTGCTCCATTTCCTTATGTCTCCAATCCTTGGATCAGTCAATGATCTATTCCTTATCATCTCATCAGTCAAGCTGCCGGATAATGTTACTGCATCCTAAAAAGTCTTAGACATGGCTGACTTTACCATTTCTTTTATTTGTGGTACTAGACCACAGATATACCTTTCTATCCTTTTAGTTTCTGGTGTAACTAGATGTGGCACTAACCTAGATAATTTATTGTATTCATCTGTATATTCCTGATGTGCAGCACCCTTCATTTCTAGTGCTAAGAATTCTGTTTTTATCCTTTCTATCTCATTATAAGGACAAAATTTCTTAATCACTAGGTTCCTAAATTCTTCCCTGCTTAACCTATTCATAACATCTCTCTCCTTAGATTGAATTTCCATCTTCCACCATGACTGTACTTCTCCTTTCAGGGATGCGAAACAAACATGGTCTTATAATTATCAGCACACTCGGTGATATCTAAAACTGACTCCATTTCTTCTAACCAACGTAAAGCTTGTACTGCTCTTCCTTTTCCATTAAAGTCTTGAGGTTTACAAGAGATAAAAGCCTTGTAAGAACATCCCTTCTTAGCTTTTATCTATAACTCCTTCCTCCGGATGTTCTATTTCAGTAGTGTTGCCTAGTTCTTCATTTCCAGGTGAAACACCTCCAACGTTAAGGTTCTGTCCTCGGGTTGGGATACTCCTATATCGACATGTGGCTCTATTTCGGGTGTTGTTTCTTTATACTTGCTATGATCCAAATGATCAATTTCATTATAATTATCAGAATTACTAGTACTCATATTGCAAAATTCTTACAAAATTTCAGATCATGATGTCACACATATCGGTCAAACAGTCTCACAGAATTTCATGTCAAATGGTTTCACAGAATTTCATGTCAAATAGTTTCACATTAGTCACATATATTTCATAAATGATTCCCATTATAAGCATAGACATCCTGTCATGAAATTATAGAAATATATTTTAAGTCATGCCATGAGTATTATTATCATACGAGCTTATGGTTATAGTCTAGGCATTTACTAATAATACCTAATTCTCTATAATCAATGGCTCTGATACCAACCTGTCACATCCCGGCGGAAGCGTGAAATGCTTGGGTGTGACTTGTTTGTTAAGAACACATTGATTAAACAAATACAAAGGATTCATCACATATTTTTAGTCTAAACATTTAAACATAATATTAATTAATATAGGTTAGGGTTACATGAATAATAGAACAAAATTTTCAAATATAACCCTATTACAAAACATATTAAACTAACTTATACATCTTCGGTAACGATGGAATTGAGCGTCCATCGATAAGCTAAGATCGTACATATTAACAGTTAGGTTTACACAAACTTTTTCCATTATTTCTCCCCAGCCATTATACACATCAAATGAGAACATAATGTTGTTAGACATGATGATTTCCTAAATAAGCATACTCAAATAGTCAACATAAAGTTGGTGAGATCATAGGTTTAACTTCAAACAAAATATTTTTGATGCAACATAGATAAGTATACAACCAAACCTACTTATAAGCCAGGTGATTCATAACTGTCATAACATAATTCACAAAAATCAGATAATATAGGATCACGAGACTCATCCTGTTGGTGCAGGAAATATTTTCCTAAGTAGCGCTACTTATATTATCCAACGGTTCCACATCCGAATTAATGGTTGTAACATAAATGACAGTAAAAACTCAAAAATCTTATATATGCATCAATCTTATAATAGTATGCTTTTTCCCCCAAAAATTTATAAATATAAAATGGGGTTATGAGTCTCACCTCTTACTCCAATGGGTGGCCTATAAACAACATATTTATAGATTACGAAATATCTTTTCTTTAAAATTTTTAGCACCTCAGATTATAAAAATTAATATAGAAACTATAATCATTCATATGTCATGAAATTTTTACAACAGATACATACTGAAATCTAATTCAACATACCGAAGTTTCATATATTAACTATTTACAGTTTATTTTCTGGAATTTTTACAATATTCGTATAAACTAGTAAAAGATACCTACAGGTCTCTAAAATTCACCAGAATTTATTAGGATTTACATACTTAAATGTATACTACTTCAAAATTTCTTGAAGTGCTAAATCATAACAGAAATCTTTTTAATGATTTTTATTATTCTGACAATATACGGTTAAAATAGCAAAATATATCCAAAAATTCTAAATTTCATAAAAACTGTTCTAATCTAATTATTATACTTTGTATAAAATTTTCATGATTTATCTTATAGTTTAAATATTCTTCCCGATTTTTGATTTGCAGATACTTCTAAAATTTGTAACTTATGCATAACTTCGAATTAGGCCATGAAACTTTTTCTACAAGTCCTATAAAACATAAGAATTATCATATAATATTTGCAGCTTTTTACCAGGTTCAGTTCTTCCAGTTCATAATTTTCTTTCAAATACTTAAATAATTCATATAAATTACTGTACTTATTATAATTGTATCAAAATTTGCAGAATGTTAATCTTAATATTTCTAATATATTCACCATTTTTATTCCCACAATCACAGTCATTTAAGTAATACATCAAATTTATCAAGATTTCACATAATTTCAACCCTTTATTTGTGATCTTATTGTTTAATTTTATAGTTTATCATATTTTTCAGATTTTCAAGCCTTTCTTATTGATTTTTAAATAAAGATAAAGTGTTTTATAAAGTTTAGTGAAAAACTTTCAAGTTCTAGTCAAAAGGGTTGATATGTGTTTGTTTAAACACATATATCTTGTAAACTTAGTTAGTTAGGAGTTGGAACCTTGATTTTGACAGAGGGAGAGGGTGAACGGTAGCTGATGGTAGCTTCTTTCTTCCTTGATGAACCGACTTGGATGATTGTCTTGAGCTCCAAAGTCTCGATCTTCTTGCAATCCGTTTTGGAAGATGATGAGCACTTCATGTTTCGGGTGATGGTATGTGGTTGGTATGGAGACCGAAAGAGAGTAGAGGGTGGCGGGTGATAGTTGTGGTTTGTGAGCCGAGAGGTGAGGGAGTGGTGATGGTATGCGGTTGTAGTTGTGAAGTGGCCGAAGATGGTGGTGATATATGGATTATCGGCCAAAGACCATTAATGGCATAATCATGATATCTAGTCCTAGGGTGATGATTAGGCTAGTTCTTAAAGGTTTTGGTGTCAAGTTCTAAACGGTGACAAGTGTCATATTTAGGAAGATGATAGGTGGGATGCTTCTATGTATGATTAGTGTAATGGTGCTAGGTGGCGGGTTTGGGTGGTGATTAGTGTCAATAGTGTGGCTAGGTGTCAAGCAAAGAGTCTAATGACTCACTTAGTTATTAAGTTAAGTTTAGTTAGTAGTTTATGTGGTTAATCGGATTATTAAGTGTCTTAGTGAACCGATGCAAGGGTTTAGGTTATGTTTTAGTTAATGTTTAGGTGTTTTAATGTTTGATTAAGTTTTGATGTTAATTCATTTTATGTAAATATAAGATATTTATCATTCAAGTAACTAATCAAATAATCTTACATTTTGGTAAATATAAAGAATCATAAAATTCACATATAAGAATTACATGCACACGTAAACTTTCATGCAGAAATATATAAAATTCTTATATAAAGTTAACACATAAAATCGACTTAATAATTTTAATAAGGTATATAAGTATATAGGTCTACATTATCTATTTAGGGTAATTCTTAATAACGTTTAATTTACCTAACCTTGACGTAGGGTTGTCACATTTGCAAAGATGTATTAACGACTTTAGTTGATCAACAAATTGCAACTCTTGCTTCGGTTCTTCGTGATGCTACAAATCAAGACATCAAGTAAGTTTTCTTAATTGTTTATTATGTATTCAAATGAGAATTTTACATGTTTACATATTTTAATTCTAATGTTACCACATGATTTCATCATCTTTTTATTATATGTTCAGACACAAACAATATAGCACATGTGTTTTGTTTTGACTAGTTAAGTTTTATATCTTTTAGTTTTCCTAAATACTAAATAATTGATTAATATATATTTTAAAACAGGGTTTATGAAGAGATTTAGAAAAGAAAATTATCTGAATCATCATCTGCAAGTGATATTCCTGACAAATATGATTTAGAATATATTCACTGGTATCCTTTTGAACATAAACCAATCAACTTTCATTCATATATGACCATACCTGACTAGAACCGAACCGAAAATTTGGACATTGAGTTGAGATACACTCGAGTACCAAAAAGAACCTACCCAAGAGAGCAAAATCATAGCTCCGCCCTTGAATGTGACTTACATTCATGAGACCTCTTCATTCATGTTGATTGGCCAATGTGACAATCTATGTAAATGATAACAAAATTAGGAATGACGAAAGAGTCGGAACTAATGCAAGTTACAAGCCAAAATGCCCCCCGATGAGATCGGGAGAATCAATCATGCACAATGTATGAAGAGACTACAGACCATAGAAATCAGACAGACTTTATTTTTCTATTCTGATTATTCCAATCATCTTCTACGACCGGATATTTATTCTCCCGTATGAGGATGATCGTTGGAAAACCCTTTTCCTATAGAAAGCCTAGTTACTATTTTGCCAAACATAACTGGTGCAATTGTACTCGTTCGAGAAGCAACTTGTTGAATCAAGCCATTAAGTGGATAATAGTTTCATCATTGGCACCATCTTTTGTCCGTATGACTGATAGAAGAAGCATTTTTTATTCAAATTATGTGATGAGAATGAATATCATTAATTTTAGTTTTCAGGGAGTTGCAACAATAGTTCCCAATTCTCTACAAAGGATAGGAAATTATCTTAAATTTCACTATGACAGAATTAGTTTTGTTGTTTTCGATCAGTAGCGGGGGCTTAAACTAGTTTATAGAGTGGGGGCGAAAGTAATTTTTTTAAAGGGGAGCGAACACAATATATAAAAAGATTTTAAACTACCGAGCCAAAAACTATCGAGTCTAAAATTTTCACCAAATGAAAATGACTCATTTAATTTTAATAAATTATTAATTTTAGGCCTATAAAAGTATTTCTAAATGTAATGACTAGAAGTGCTACTGATAATAATGATCCACAAAGAAGAGCCGCATAGCTCAATATCATCATACTTACGTACATTATTAACCACTCCGATTGTAGAGCAGGTACTAATATTGTGGGTTTGTGTATTTCAGTTAAAAGACCCGAAGTAGCAAAGCCTTGCGTAAAAATAGCACTTGAGGTAGTTATTGTGCTTAAATAATTTTTTCTTTTTTTGAAATACGGTACTATATAAATAAGGGAGAAACTCCATGAAAGAAAAATTAATGATTCATATGAATCACTTAGTGGGAAATAACCTGAATAAATGCAACGAGTGATTAATAATCTTGTTAGACATAAAAAAATAGCTATCATAAATAAATCAATGGCTTTTGCGAAAAGAGGAGACACTTTTTTTTCAATATTCTTTGATTTTTTTTGAATGGCACAGTTAGTGGTTAGTAGTTAGTACACCAAGTTAGTAAGTATTCGCCAATGCCAAGGATTGAACCTTGAACCTCCAAGAGAGGCAAAGCCTCCCACCTCCCCCTTGACTTCAAAGATGCATTATTAATCATGTAAAACATCGAATAAAAATAAAATAAATAGAGAAAGCCGACTATCGGAATCGAACCGATGACCATTGCATTACAAATGCGATGCTCTAACCTCTGAGTTAAGCTGGCTCACATAACATAAATTCGACATGCATAGAAATTCAATAAACTATTAGAATCTTTGCTATTAACTATTTGGATTCTTGGATATTCATATTATTCCTAATGAATATGAATATATTAAAGAATAGAATATAAATTTCAAATAATTGTTAAATATTATAAAACATAACGAGTAATCTAGCGATATAGAATTTTCATTTTTTTAATCACGATTTAATGCTAAAAAAATCGATCGTTCAAGTATTTGGAATTTCGGGGAACAATACCAACGAAGAAAAGAGGATGGTGGCGGCCCTCCGGCCCTAGTGAAGCTCCACCCATGTTCCAAATCCCAACACCTTATTGGCTCATTATGCGACTAGATCCTCATGTCAATCAGTATTCACTACCATTCCTTTAAATCTTTATCTATTAATTTACTATTTGATTAATCTTGATTGGATAAATGTTTAATTTATTGGTCACGGGTCCGAGTCATGGACTTGGATATGGGTTAGCAGATTATTTATTTAGTTGCATTTTATTAGTTTATTGAGGTTAAAGTAGTGAGTTAATGGTGTAGTGGTTTTTCTTTTCTTTAAACGCAAGGGTTTTTTTTCTATTTAATGTAAGTTTGTTTGTAAATGAAAACATGGGAGTTAAATAAGTAAGATTTCTTCTTTGTGCGTGTGTTTTGTTTGGAGCTTGAACCAAGAACTGGTATCGAAGCCCTTAGGTTAAAAGAGAGCTGTTTTGAGAGTCATTTTTGTAAGGGGATGCAGTCCTTTGGCTGCAGGGCAGAGGATGAGGAAGAAATAGTGTAGTGAAGAAGAAATGCGTATTAGACAGACGAGTAAATCAAGGAGAGAAAAGGGTTTTACGTGAACCAAGAAGTATGTTGATCTATGTGATCGAGGAATGCAAATATATATGGTTTGAATTATAAGAATCAAGGAGTGAACAATGCGTTCGTTGGAGTTTCTATATGAATCAAGAAGATTTTTGATCTGTGTGATCTGCTACGGTGTAGAAGACAATCGTAGGGGAAGTTGTATACGGTTCTGTGTGAATCAAGAAACATAAGACATGTGAGAAGTTTCTATGAAGCTAATAGAGAAGCAAAAAGAATGATCTGTGTGATCGAGGGAATAAGGGGCGAAGTATGCGACTTTTATGTGAAACTAAGGAGACAAAGACATTTGCGGTGGTTTGATTTAGAGAGAGATAGAGACTAGAAGAACATGTGTGGTTCATTGACTCAAGTGAAGATGAAGACTTAAGTGGTGAGGATTGAAAACCCTGTGTTGGTTTTTGGGCATAGTTGTGTTATTGAAAAAGAATATGGAGCAATAAGAAAAAGACTTAAGAGTTCTTGCCTACTTGCGTTTGTGTGCAAGTGTTTGGAAATGACCATGAATAATAATAAGAAGAAGAAAATAGAAGGCATTAAGGGATTGAGGGTATGATTGGATATTTAAAAGGTCAAAGAAAACAATATCTCTATTGTGGTACTTGTTTGGTGTTGTACCAAAGCAAAAGTGTATTGGTATTTTATTTGCTTTTTATTGCACTGGTGAGTAAAGAAGGAGATGGTAGAAACAAATCCAAGATGGTAGGTGTGATTGAGGAGGCAAGTAAAGAACAAGAAACCTATGTGGTTTAATCAAGAAGTGAGTGATAAGAATGGAGATCAAGATTAAGAATGTTAGATTAATCTTGATTTGGTTAAAGCTGGTTCAATAAGTCAGGGGTCCAAGTCATGGAGTTGGATACATGTCAGCAAATTATTTATTTTGTAAGGCCCCGATCCCGGGACGCTTACAGTTGGTCATTCATCGCAAATAAAACATATAATTACATTTGCCTTAAGAAAACATTGCAGTGGAAACATTCAAAAACGACATCACATTTCACTATAAACACTTTCGCCCAATAATACATCATTGTTTGATTACAAAATACATGTTTTGCATTATAACACAAAAGCTTTATAAATGGATGTCATTTCAAAAGAGCCGAGTAGCCTTGCCGTGCCATCCTCAGTAATCATTTACCTGCCAACTGGAAAACGTAATAAAAGTCAGCGTTGCTGAGTGAGTTCTAGTTTTAATAATAAAACATACTTTACTTTCATTAAAACTATTCCTTTTATCATGCGATCATTCAACATACGTATACATAGATAATGTCATTATTATCTTTCATCTCATTCATTATCTTCCGTTCTTTTCGTTCATTCTGTCTCCGAGTCTTTTGCGACAACATAATCGCTCACCTCAATGGCAATCTCAATGATTGCACGCTATCCGAGTCTTTTGCACCCCTAGGGTTGCTCACCCCAATTGCCCATCACATTAGCAAGCTATCCGAGTCTTTTGCAACAACAAGGTTGCTCACCCCAAAGCAACATCACGATAGCACTTTACTCGAGTCTTTTGCAACGACAAGGTTGCTCACCTCATAGGCAATCTAAATGATTGCACTTCATCCGAGTCTTTTGCAACACAAAGTCGCTCACCCCAATATATATGCTTGCAAGCCTTTCTTTCGTTCATTCATCATTCATTAATGCATGCATTCTTACTTCATGTTCCTCTTTCATTATCTTTCGCTTTACATTACATAATACTTCATTCATTCATTCATTCATTCATTAGCATGACATGTAAAGCCACAAGAAAGATAAGCATACATTACAATAAGGAACATATCATACACATTCATCATCATCATACAGGGCAACTTCATACATTCATAATATGCATAAACATGCAACATCATCATCATCATGCCCTACATGCTCTTTAAGGCCATAACCATCCTCTTACATGCTCTTACGCGTTACTTTACGTCAATGCTTACATCTGCACCTTTCCCCGAAGGCCAGAGGTCAAACTACACATTCCTTCGAGTGCAACAGCCCTATTCGGACGTATGGACACCCTTCAGTCGTATGGCCTCCATGCGACTGAACATCATGCAACTGGACTCATGCGGATGAACATCTATGCGAATGAACATCCAATCGTGCGTATGGACCTTGTGCGAATGGGATTACTGTGAATGGGCACCTATGCGACTGACCTCATGCGAATGGACTCATGCGACTAAGCATCTATGCGACTGAACCCTCAGTCGTACAATCCCCATGCGACTGGACTCCCAGTCGTGCGACTGAAACCTTAGTCGTACGATTGAACCCTCAATTGTGCGAATGAATCCCAATCGTGCGAATGACCCTCAAACGCCCTCATTCGGCCGTATGGCCTTCATTCGGTCGCCTAGCCCTAGCTGATGCAGAATGGAGTTCATCCCGAACCCAATCTGCCATTTTCGGCCTCCAAGCTCATCCAAACCCATTCTAAGCCTAAATTAACCCTCCTGGACCTTAGGAATGCATACCATAACACCATACAAGCACACACAAGCCCGAAATCATACTCTAAACGCATCATACACATCACACTCAAATGGGTCAAACACATACACATACAAAAACGGGTTTTGAACATTTTCCAGCCCTAAAATCGATTGAAAACAAGTAAAAGTGGGGTCCTAGAACTCACACAATCAAGCACAACGTCAAGGGTTTCGATTTGGCTTGCTACTCGACGAATTTGGACACCCGAATCACCCGAAACACCCCTTTTCTCCTTTTTCTCCACTTTTCTCTCTTCTCTTCCTTTGAAATCTGAAAATTGGTGTTTGTGGGGAGAGTGGGCTGCCCTCTCCCTACATAAACCACCACATATCCCAACTTTTCTTCGTTGGCGAGTTTGGTCCCTCGACTTTGGACTTTATTTTCTTTTCTTTCTTCGCCGGCTTCAAAATAATAAATTTCCGGGTGTTACAAGTCCACCCCCCTTAAATAGGTTTCGTCCCCGAAACCTGTTATTCCTCGAACAAACGTGGATAATGCTGTCTCATTTCTTCCTCAGTCTCCCACGTTGACTCGGATCCCTTCCTGTGCTTCCACTGTACACGCACAAGAGGAACCACTTTATTCCTTAGCCTTTTCTCCTTTCGGTCGATGATTGCCACTGGTTGCTCCACATAATTGAGCCGTTCATCTACTTCGATATCTTCCAATGGGACAATCATATCTTCATCTGCTAAGCACTTCCTTAGATGAGATACATGGAATGTTGGGTGAATTCCACTTAACTCATCTGGCAACTCCAGTCTATAGGCCACCTCTCCTACTCGAGCAATGATTCGGAAAGGGCCGATATACCTTGGGCTCAACTTGCCCCGCTTTCGGAAGCGAATGATACCCTTCCAGGGTGAGACCTTCAACATAACCCGGTCACCCACCTGGAACTCAATCGGCCTGCGCCGTTTATCAGCATACGACTTCTGTCTGTCTTTGGCTGCCTTCATGAAGGCCTTGATCTTCTCAAGCTTCTCAGTCGTAGCCTCGATTACCTCGACGCTCCCCAATTCCTTCTGACCAATATTACCCCAACAAACGGGCGTTCTGCATCTCCTACCATATAGCATCTCATATGGGGGCATACCAATGCTGGCATGATAACTATTGTTGTATGAGAATTCGGCTAACGGTAGGTGGTCATCCCAACTTCCACCAAAATCAATCACACATGCCCGAAGCATGTCTTCCAGTGTCTGAATGGTCATTTCTGACTGACCATCAGTCTGGGGATGATAAGTCGTGCTGATATGTAACCTCGTCCCCATAGCGTCGTGGAACTTCTTCTAGAATTTGGATGTAAACTGGGTGTCGCGATCCGACACGATAGACACTGGTACACCATGACGAGTTACAATCTCCTTGATGAACAGATCAGCCAACCTCTGATGAATATGTCTCGCGAATCGGTAGGAAGTGAGCACTCTTCGTCAAGCGATCAACTATCACCCATATGACATCATACCCTTTCGGGTACGCGGCAGCTTTGTGATGAAATCCATGGTGATGTGCTCCCACTTCCATTCCGGTATATCTAGAGGTTGTATCTTCCCATACGGCTTTTGGTGCTCGGCCTTCACCTGTAAGCAAGTAAGGCACTTACTCATGTACTCCACCACATCGCGCTTCATACCCGGCTGTCACACCCCCGCTAAAAGCGAAAACACGGGGATGTAACGAGACCGGGATCGTCATAACACATGGTAAGGGATAGAGAGCAATATAAATAAATGATGACATGCGTGTCATGACGACACCCGACAACAAGGGGACTTGTGTCGTGTTTAGTCAATGTTCACGACAACATACCATAAGCAACATAATAATGATAACACATATTCACATAAAGATGAAAATGTAAATGTTAATTCCCACAACCCGGGAACAAGTTTCAAAAGATGATAATTTTTTACAAGCGTTAACATTGTTCAAAAAGATTGTTTAACATAACATGTTAAGTCCCAAAAATGCATCCTAGGGTCTCCACTAAGGCAGCATACCTAGATTCCTGGACTTGCATGATCACCTGAAAAGATATGCTTAAAACGGTCAACATAATTGTTGGTGAGCTCGCAGGTTTAAGTAATAAAAATGTAGGTGATGCTGTATAAGTAAGCGTGTTGGAATACCGTGGATACAGTTATATACACAAGTAAATATCACATGACATGAGCTTTGCAACCAAACCTAGCGACGTACACAAAGAAATTGTCGGCATATATTCACCCAAGGGCCCGTTCCTGGCCACCGATGGTACCAACTAGTATACCATCGAACGAGGGTGGGGGTGTCAACCCAGTAGTACTACCAATACCTAACTGACGGTTCCCACACTGGAATTAAATAGTTGCAAAGATAGAACCACACAGCAGACCCAAGCATGTATCAAATAGTACTTGCAACACAGTATCACGTTGATTCCTTGTATGTAAAATGTATGTAAGTTGTACAGCATTGAAAATGAGTAAGCATACTTTTCCCCCAAGTTGTAAATGATTGAAATATTGTATAAGCGTAAAAAGGGGCCACGAAACTCACTTGTTAAGTGGTAAGTATGTATGAGCAATGTATCCCAAATGTTGAATGCAAATAAACAGTCAAACACCTATTGACAGTTATTGTATAGCATTAACGATATGATGTATATATAAGCGCGCAATAATGATGTGTCGGTTCGGGTCGTATCGGCTGGGTCGCGTATAACACACACAGACTGACACACGTACTAGATCTTATGTAGATCCAAGTACAAGACATTGTCGCCATTAATGATGATATTTGAATAAAAGTCTCATTGTTATTGAAGAAGTATTGAATAAGTGTCAATAGTTATAAGTCAATTGATCGTTGTAAAGCGTTAGTTCAATTTGCTTAGAATAGTATGTGTGCCCTTTTCGCGTTGACTTTAATCTTTGTGGCCGAACAATGGCATTATTGTGTTAATGTTACCTCAACATCACACGTCATACTCACACCACGCACAAGGGGAATTCAAACACAACTATTACAGTCGCACGACAAGACCAGACGCACGACTCAACCTCCATTCGTACGAATCAACCCTCAATCGTGCGAATCAGCTTCATTCGTACGATTGAACCTTCATTCGTATGACTCGCCTTCAGTCGTACCACACAACACTCAATCGCACGAATTAACCTCCATACGCACGAATCAACCTTCAATCGTGCGAATTAGCTACTTTCGTACGATTGAACCTTCATTTGTGCGATTGGACTCCAGTCGTGCGAATCACGCACATTCGCATACATTCAGTCGGTCACCTGACTCAATCGCACACAATCACTCATACGCATGACTCAATCGCATACACTCATTCGCACGCATGACTCAATCGCATACAAACACTCAGTCGCATGACTCAATCGCACAACATGCCTAGTCGCGCAACTCAATCGCACGATTGACTCAGACGCATGATTCAGTCGCACGACTCACTCAGTCGCACGGCTCAATCGCATGAAAGACCCAGTCGCCTGATCTGCAGAATCGCGACTGTGGTCGGGATGAGCAACCCCCGAGCTGCTCTAAACACGGGTTTTACACCACAAGGACCTCCAGAAACACTCAACAAACATACACAAACATAAAACACAAGCAAAAAGACCTCACACGCACCCATACGACCTTGTGTGTTCGGGTTGA
The DNA here is from genome assembly GCA_025215565.1 of Flaveria ramosissima. Classification (NCBI taxonomy): domain Eukaryota; kingdom Viridiplantae; phylum Streptophyta; class Magnoliopsida; order Asterales; family Asteraceae; genus Flaveria; species Flaveria ramosissima. The sequence goes on along the minus strand of CM046030.1, from coordinate 6,626,037 downwards.
ACCCGAACTCCCGAAACCCTAGTTTTGGACAGCCGTGAAAAGGCTAGAAAACGGACAACAAAAGACAACTACCTGCTAGAAAGGGGTAGTCTAAGCTGTAGACGGTGTCAAGACGAAGAAAACAAGACCTCTCGGGTTGGATTTGGTGCAAGAATGGTGATTTTGTGTATGTAGAGGGTGAAGATGAAGAAGATGGTGATAATGAGGATCTAGGGCTGGTAAGGGGGTATTTATACCCAGCCCAAGTTTGCAAAATTACAAGTTTAGTCCCTGCAGTTAACCCCCGAGTTTTCCCCAAATTTGGTTCGGTTGAAAAACGAATTTATTGGATGTTTTATTATAATTGTAAAAGTACATTTAATGTTGTTATGACTTAAGAAATGGTTATATTAAAAACATTTAATATATTTATAAAATGATATATTTGACGTTTTCAAAATGAAAGTTTTAAAAGTCTTTTTAAGGTTAATATAGGATTGTAACGAATGCACACACAATGTTAATATTGCGCACATGATATCCACATAAAGAGTCAAATAAGGATGAGGAATGAGCGATCAAAGAATGGATAACGGGCAATCACGTTAATTGACGGACCTTAAGGTGACGGATGTCACAGTATCCCCCAGTTGAGAGAATTTCGTCCCGAAATTCAGCTGGTGTTATGTCCAAGAGTGTCATCCTCGAAAAGATGTGGATATTTGAGTTTCATCTGATCTTCACGTTCCCATGTAAACTCTGGCCCTCGTTTTGAATTCCACCTTACGCGAACAATAGGTATCCTACTGCGATTCAGTGCTTGACCTTTCGATCCATGATCTCAATGGGTTCTTCAACAAAATGAAGCTTGTCGTCAATCTTGATTTCCTCGATTGGCACGTGAAGGGATTCATCGGCCAAACATTTCTTGAGGTTTGACACGTGAAATGTATCATGCACACCGCTAAGCTCTTGTGGCAACCTTAACCGGTAAGCCACTGGACCGATCCTTTCAGTGATCTCAAATGGTCCAACGTATCTTGGGGCTAACTTCCCTTTCTTTCCGAATCGAACAACTCCTTTCCAAGGGGAGACTTTGAGTAACACACGATCCCCAACATTGAATTCTAGAGGCTTCCGACGATTGTCGGCATAGCTCTTTTGGCGATCTCGCGCGGCTTTGAGTCGGTCTTTGATTTGGAAAACCTTGTCTGTTGTTTCTTGAATGATCTCTGGGCCTGTTAGCTGACTTTCTCCAATTTCGGCCCAACAAACGGGAGATCTGCATTTCCTTCCATACAACGCTTCAAATGGAGCACATCCAATGCTTGTATGGTAGCTGTTGTTGTAGGAGAACTCAATCAACGGTAGATGAGCATCCCAACTACCACCAAAATCGATTACGCACGCTCTCAACATGTCTTCTAGCCTCTGTATAGTTCGTTCACTTTGGCCATCTGTTTGAGGATGATAGGCTGTACTCATGTCTAACCAGTGCCCATCGCTTTCTGTAGTGTCTGCCAAAAACATGAAGTGAATCTGCTATCACGGTCGGATATGATTGACACTGGCACCCCGTGCCGTGTCACGACCTCTTTGATGTACAATCTCGCCAACTTATCCATCTTGTAATCTTCTCGGATAGGCAAGAAATGTGCTGACTTTGTCATTCGATCAACAATGACCCATATCGAGTCATGACAGCTGCTTGTTCTAGGGAGTTTGGTAATGAAATCCATAGCTATGTTCTCCCATTTCCACTCGGTAATTTCAGGTTGCTGCAATAATCCCGATGGTTTTTGATGTTCAGCTTTGACCTTCGAACACGTCAAGCATCGGCTGACGTATAAGGCAATGTCTTTCTTCATGCCTGGCCACCAGTACAGATCCTTGAGATCATGATACATCTTGTTTGCACCAGGATGAATAGAGTATCGCGTCTTGTGGGCTTCATCCATGACTAAGGTTCGAACACCTCCCCATTTGGGTACCCATATGCGATCCATGAAGTACTGAATACCGTCATCCTTGCGTATCATCTGTTTATCCAACCCACGGAACTCTTCTCCCGCAAGGTTTTCTTCTTTCAATGCCTCACTTTGTGCAATTTGGATCTGAGCTTTCAAGTTGGTTTGAATGGTCAATCCCAACGCTCGTGCACGCAGTGGTTTCACACGTTCTTTGCGACTCAAGGCATCAGCCACCATGTTAGCTTTCCCCGGATGATACCGGATCTCACAATCGTAGTCACTAAGAAGCTCTACCCAACGTCGTTAGCGCATGTTAAGTTCCTTCTGATCAAGAATATGTTGAAGGCTCTTATGATCAGTGAAGATGATGCATTTGGTGCCATACAGGTAATGCCTCGAAATTTTGAGTGCAAATACTACAGCGCCCAACTGAAGATCATGAGTGGTGTAGTTCTTTTCGTGCACTTTAAGCTGTCGCGAAGCGTAGGCAATCACCTTATCCTTCTGCATTAGTACACATCCCAATCCTGATGTGACGCATCGCAGTACACCACAAAATCATCGGTTCCGTCTGGGAGAGACAATATTGGCGCGTTGCACAACTTCTCTTTCAACGTTTGGAACGCTTGCTCTTGTGCATATCCCCAGTCAAACTTCTTGTCTTTCTGAGTAAGCAGGGTTAACGGTTGAGCGATCTTTGAAAAATTCACGATGAAGCGACGATAATAACCGGCCAATCCCAAGAATTGCCGTATCTCTGATGGTGTCTGGGGCGTATCCCATTTCTTCACCGCTTCGATCTTGCCGGGATCTACATGAATCCCAAAAACTTCACTTCCCGCAACCAAAACTCACACTTCGAGAACTTGGCGAAAAGTTTCTCTTCGCGTAGCAGCTCCAGAATTGCCCGAAGGTGTTCTTCATGATCCTCCTTTGATCGGGAGTAGATAAGTATATCGTCAATGAACACGATCACGAACTTATCCAAGTAAGGTTTGCACACCCGATTCATTAGATCCATGAACACAGCTGGTGCGTTAGTCAATCCAAACGGCATGACCAAGAACTCATAGTGCCCATAACGAGTCCTGAACGCAGTCTTCGGTATGTCGTCCTCGAAAACCCTTAGCTGATGATAACCAGAACGAAGATCGATCTTTGAAAAATACGAAGCTCCTTGCAGCTGATCAAATAAATCGTCGATCCTGGGGAGAGGATATCGGTTCTTCACCGTCAACTTGTTCAGTTCACGGTAATCGATGCACATGCGGAACGATCCATCCTTCTTCTTGACAAATGTACCGGCGCTCCCCACGGTGAATGACTCGGTCGAATAAAACCCTTCTCCAGTAGTTCCTGTAACTGACTAGACAACTCTTGCAATTCGGATGGCGCTAGTCGATATGGCGTTTTTGCTACCGGTGTAGCTCCAGGAACCAACTCAATACGGAATTCCACCTGTCGTGGAGGAGGCAAACCAGACAAGTCATCTGGAAATACTTCTGGGTAATCCCGTACCACTGGAATATCTGCTAGCTTCCTTTCTTCGTCTTTCTTTTCAACTACATGGCCAGAAAAGCGTAGCACTGCTTTCGTAAGCTCTGGCGTGCTTTCATGCAGGAAATAAGCTTTAAGTTCTTACCCGGTCGTTCTCCCTGAACCTTGAGTACTTCCCCGTTTGGCATAGGGATACGTACTACTTTGTCTCGACAAACAATCTCTGCTCCATTTTGCGACAACCAATCCATACCCACAATCACATCGAAGCTTCCTAACTCAAAGGGTATCAAATCTATATCGAAGGCATGGTCCTCCAATGTTAACGAGCACTTCCTAATAATCTCATCGGCCTGAACAACTCTACCATTGGCCATTTCTACAGAGTAGCTAGTTTCTAGCCTACTAGGACTCAAATCAAGCAATTGCACAAACTCGGAAGATATAAAACTATTGTCTGCTCCAGTATCAAATAATATAGATGCGAAGTGATGATTGAGTAAGTGCGTACCCGTGACAACATTCGGGTCCTGACGAGCATCATTGGCTCCAATGACGAATGCACGACCCCGAGCTGCATTCCCCTGAGTAGTCGGGCCTTGATTCCCAGCGATAGCCATCACCTGCTGCTGGTTGTTTTGCGGACCCGGTGCCCGATTCAGCCTGGGGCACATATTCCTGTAGTGATCGGGGCTCCCACACTCAAAGCAAGCCCTTGCATTCCCGGCGGGGTTAACCGCGTTGACGGGTGCTACAAATTCGGTGCCATTCTGCAATCTCTTGCCAAATGACCCGGGCGCCTACAGTTAGCGCACACCCGGCACTGCGTCCCTGGGGGATGATGATAATTGCACCTGTCACATTTGGGGTGCGGCCCCACATACTCTCTCCTGGCCTGAGACACGGCCACAAAATTCCTGGTCGGTTTAGACCTCTTCTCAAATTTTCCGGCACTCGACCGGCTCGATTCCCCAACATCCTTTCGCTTCTCTGCTCCTCTGCCCAAAACCCCAGTTTTAACCATCTCATCAGTCAAAGCGCCAGCTTTCAGAATTGCGCTCTGAATAGTAGGAGGAGCGGCTGCTGTAACAATCGCTCTAATTTGAGGCGCGAGTCCCCAAATGTACCTTTCAATCCTCTTTGATTCCGGCGTGACTAAGTGCGGAACCAATCTTGCTAGCTCGTGAAAACGATCAGTGTAAGCTGCATGCCCTGCCCCCACCATGGCATGATTCCAGAACTCATGCTCTAGCTTCTGCATCTCGTTGAGAGGGCAGTATTCCTCGGTGATCAAGGCTTTGAATTCATCCCATGACATCTGCATCGCAGATTCTCTTCCTCGTGCTTGAACCTGGGTGTTCCACCAGGTTAAGGCCTTACCCTGTAGTGAACAAGTGGCATACTTGATCCTTTGACTGTCGAGGCACTCACTAATGTCGATCACTGCCTCCATCTTTTCCAACCACCTGGTTAGGGCTATCGCCCCACCTTTCCCATCGAATTCCCTTGGTTTACAAGCCACAAACTCCTTGTACGAACATCCCCGACGAGCATTAACCACCCCAGTCTCAATACCGGCAGTACCACCATTCCCGGTTTCCTGGTTGCTCTCGTTTCCAGTCGGGTTTCCGTTTCCCGTCTCAGTTTCGATCCCTCCTTGGGCTCCATCATCGTTGCCACCATCCCCGTGAGGGTGGTGTTGTTGGAGTGCGTCGCTCACTTGGGCCACGATAGTAGGGATCAGCGCGGCCAATTGCTGAGCGATCAGGGCTGCCATGTCGGCGTTCCCTGTTCCTTGACTGTTACTGGCAGGAGCATCGTTTGTTCTCGGTGCTCTGCCTCTGCCTCGGCCTCTGCCCCTTGGGGCTTCACTCCCGCCACTATTGCTACGGGTAACTCGTCGAGGCGGCATGTTCTAACCATAGAAAAGTAAACACATAAGCTTATGTCAATTGAAAGTGTATATCCATAACACTCATCAAGTCCATGTATTTCATGTCAATATCACACTTATTGTCATCACACATCGCATGCAATTCGTGCAGTTCACACACCATGAATTGATAATGTTTCAATGATAATCCATCATAATAGTTGTATGTCCATGTATACATTCACGTTTAGTCTAGCGGAGGTTGTCTATTTTCCTTCCTCTTTCGAGGTTTCAGACATAGTCCTCCTCAGGGTTATTCTCAATGTCCAAGGTCAAGCGCAATAGCATGATCTGTGAAGATCTCTTCAGGTTTAATACCTGGATCTGATAAACTAACTCGGCGCGCAGAGGGAACGGAAGATTCAATAGAAGCATCCCATAAAAGAGTGAGCACAAGGGCTCTCTCATAGGGCGGAAAGATCACATAACAAATAGATGAACAAATCAAGCAGCGAGGAACACATACACGAGATATAATATGCATACAGCGTCCTAGCATGCAAATCTACATGAAAGTTCCTAGGTTATAGTCTAGGTCAAGCGTATTGCCTAATTCTCTATAACCAATGGCTCTGATACCAATCTGTCACACCCCCGCTAAAAGCGGAAACACGGGAATGTAACGAGACCGGGATCGTCATAACACATGGTAAGCGATAGAGAGCAATATAAATAAATGATGACATGTGTGTCATGACGACACCCGACAACAAGGGGACTTGTGTTGTGTTTAGTCAATGTTCACGACAACATAGCCATAAGCAACATAATAATGATAACACATATTCACATAAAGATGAAAATGTAAATGTTAATTCCCACAACCCGGGAACAAGTTTCAAAAGATGATAATTGTTTACAAGCGTTAACATTGTTCAAAAAGATTGTTTAACATAACATGTTAAGTCCCAAAAATACATCCTAGGGTCTCCACTAAGGCAGCACACCTAGATTCCTGGACTTGCTGATCACCTGAAAAGATATGCTTAAAACGGTCAACATAATTGTTGGTGAGCTCGCAGGTTTAAGTAATAAAAATGTAAGTGATGTTGTATAAGTAAGCGTGTTGGAATACCGTGGATACAGTTATATACACAAGTAAATATCACATGACATGAGCTTTGCAACCAAACCTAGCGACGTACACAAAGAAATTGTCGGCATATATTCACCCAAGGGCCCGTTCCTGGCCTCTGATGGTACCAACTAGTGTACCATCGAACGAGGGTGGGGGTGTCAACCCAGTAGTACTACCAATACCTAACCGTCGGTTCCCACACTGGAATTAAATAGTTGCAAAGATAGAACCACACAGCAGACCCAAGCATGTATCAAATAGTACTTGCAACACAGTATCACGTTAATTCCTTGTATATAAAATGTATGTAAGTTGTACAACATTGAAAATGAGTAAGCATACTTTTCCCCCAAGTTGTAAATGATTGAAATATTGTATAAGCGTAAAAAGGGGCCACGAAACTCACTTGTTAAGTGGTAAGTATGTATGAGCAATGTATCCCAAATATTGAATGCAAATAAACAGTCAAACACCTATTGACAGTTATTGTATAGCATTAATGATATGATGTATATATAAGCGCGCAATAATGATGGGTCGGTTCGGGTCGTATCGGCTGGGTCGCGTATAACACACAGACTGACACACGTACTAGATCTTATGTAGATCCAAGTACAAGACATTGTCGCCATTAATGATGATATTTGAATAAAAGTCTTATTGTTATTGAAGAAGTATTGAATAAGTGTCAATAGTTATAAGTCAATTGATCGTTGTAAAGCGTTAGTTCAATTTGCTTAGAATAGTATGTGTGCCCTTTTCGCGTTGACTTTAATCTTTGTGGCCGAACAATGGCATTATTTTGTTAATGTTACCTCAACATCACACGTCATACTCACACCACGCACAAGGGGAATTCAAACACAACTATTACAGTCGCACGACAAGACCAGACGCACGACTCAACCTCCATTCGTACGAATCAACCCTCAATCGTGCGAATCAGCTTCATTCGTACGATTGAACCTTCATTCGTATGACTGGCCTTCAGTCGTACCACACAACACTCAATCGCACGACTCAACCTCCATACGCACGAATCAACCTTCAATCGTGCAAATTAGCTACTTTCGTACGATTGAACCTTCATTCGTGCGATTGGACTCCAGTCGTGCGAATCACGCACATTCGCATACATTCAGTCGGTCACCTGACTCAATCACACACAATCACTCATACGCATGACTCAATCGCATACACTCATTCGCACGCATGACTTAATCGCATACAAACACTCAGTCGAATGACTCAGTCGCACAACTCAGTCGCACGATTGACTCAGACGCATGATTCAGTCGCACGACTCACTCAGTCGCACGGCTCAATCGCATGAAAGACCCAGTCGCCTGATCTGCAGAATCGCGACTGTGGTCGGGATGAGCAGCTCTCGAGCTGCTCTAAACACGGGTTTTACACCACAAGGTCCTCCAGAAACACTCAACAAACATACACAAACATAAAGCACAAGCAAAAAGACTTCATTGGATGTTTTATTATAATTGTAAAAGTACATTTAATGTTGTTATGACTTAAGAAATGGTTATATTAAAAACATTTAATATATTTATAAAATGATATATTTGACGTTTTCAAAATGAAAGTTTTAAAAGTCTTTTTAAGGTTAATATAGGATTGTAACGAATGCACACACAACGTTAATATTGCACACATGATATCCACATAAAGAGTCAAATAAGGATGAGGAATGAGCGATCAAAGAATGGATAACGGGCAATCACGTTAATTGACGGACCTTAAGGTGACGGATGTCACACCGGCCACCAATAATCTTTCTTCATATCATGGTACATCTTCGTGGCACCAGGATGAATGGAGTATCGAGTCTTGTGAGATTCATCCATTATCTTCCCCCGTAGATCCCCAAAACGAGGAATCCACACACGATCAAATCGGGTTCTAACACCGAGCGTGTTTTCACCCAATTCTCCAACCAGACCTCTCATCCTTTCAGAGTTAAGATGATTTACTCTTTAACCTGCTTCATTACATCAGAGGTCATGATCAACTGATACGCTTTCACCCGTATCGGCTCGGGTCTCTCCTTTCGGCTAAGGGCATCAGCCACCACATTGGCCTTGCCCGGATGGTAGTGGATCTTACAATCATAATCCTTTATAAGTTCCAACCACCGCCTCTGCCTCATGTTCAAATCCTTCTGCTCAAAGAAGTACTTCAGACTCTTGTGGTCAGTGAATATGGTGCACTTCGTCCCGTAGAGGTAGTGCCTCCAAATCTTTAATGCAAAGACCACGGCTGCCAGCTCCAAGTCATGAGTAGGATAATTGACCTCATTAACCTTCAACTGTCGGGATGCATAGGCTATAACCTTTCCTCTCTGCATTAACACACACCCCAACCCCGATTAAGAAGCATCGGAATAAACCACCAGATCTTCACTTCCATCGGGTAACGACAGAACAGGAGCTTGAGTCAATCTCGCCTTCAATTCCTCAAACGCCTTCTCTTGAGCTTGACCCCATATGAACTTCACCTCTTTTCGGGTCAACTTAGTCAGTGGAGAAGCAATCTTAGAGAAGTCTTGGATAAATCTTCTGTAGTAGCCCGCCAAACCCAAGAAACTGCGAATCTCGGATGGCGTCTTTGGTGACTTCCATTGCATAACCGCCTCCACTTTCGCCGGGTCCACCATAATCCCGTCAGGATTCACCACGTGACCCAAGAACTGAACTTCGCGCAACCAGAACGCGCACTTGGAGAATTTAGCATACAACTTCTCCCTTCTTAACGTCTCTAGAACTTCCCGAATGTGACCGGCGTGCTTTGCTTCGCTCCTCGAGTAAATTAGGATATCATCAATAAACACGATCACTGATTTATCCAACATAGGCCGACACACACGGTTCATCAAATCCATAAAAGCAGCTGGCGCTGTGGTCAAGCCAAAAGACATGACAAGAAACTCGTAGTGACCATAGCGCGTACGGAAAACTGATGGTAACCAGATCGAAGATCTATCCTTGAAAACCAACTGGCACCCTGAAGATGATCGAACAAATCATCTATCCTCGGTAAGGGGTATCGGTTCTTCACTGTCAACTTGTTCAGCTCGCGGTAGTCGATGCACATCCTCATACTACCGTCCTTCTTCTTTACAAACAGGACCGGAGCACCCCAAGGAGAGATACTCGGTCTAATGAACCCCTTATCAAGCAACTCTTGCAACTGCTCCATCAACTCTTTCATCTCGGTCGGAGCCAACCGATACGGTGCCTTGGCAACAGGTTGGGCACCCGGTATCAGATCAATCTGAAACTCAATCTCTCTGTCAGGTGGCACTCCTGATAAGTCTTCTGGGAACACATCTGGAAAGTCACACACAACCGGTACATCGGCTAGTTGTGGTGTTGGCGTATCCACATCCTTTACGTAGGCCAAGTAGGCACTACATCCACGCCTCATACACCTTCCCGCCACCGCCATCGAGATCACCTTCAGAATCGTAGTAACCCGATCACCATAAACCGTCACTGAACTACCGTCGGGCGCCGACAACCGAATCATCTTCTTGCGACACACAATGTTCGCCTTGAAGTCTGCTAACCAATCCATCCCAAGAACCAAGTCAAAACCACCTAAGGTCATCACGAACGGTCTAACAGGAAACTTATGACCCTCGAGTTCCACATCACAATTCTCTATCATCTCAGAAATCCTGGTAGACTTACCTATGGCAGTTTCTACATCGAAGGGCGCATCAACACATCTACTACTAGCAGGCAGCTTAGCACAGAAAGCAGCAGAAATAAAACTCTTACTAGCACCCGAATTAAATAACACAGAAGCTAAAGTTTGGTTCACCAGAAACGTACCGGACACGACATCAGGGTCCGTTCTAGCTTCCTCCTGTGTCATGGTGAATGCCCTGGCGCTCGCCCTCGGTCCATCACCTCCCGTCCTCTTTGCCCCTGAACTCTCAGCCCTCGGCTTCTTACAATCTTTGAGCACGTGACCCTCTTCGCCACAGTTAAAGCACCGGACCGTACGACAGTCCTTTGCCATGTGCCCCGCCTTTCCACACCTGAAGCACAAGTTCGACCCAAACCTGCACTCCCCGCTATGCTCCCGTCCACATTTACCACACCTTCTCGATCCCGCACCCGACATAACCACACGGCGATCATCCACCCGTGCCTTCTTATTACCCATCGAGGCATTGCCCCGACCAAACCTCTTCCCCTGCTAGCTTCGTTCACCACCGCTCTTCCTGCCACCATCAGTCACCACCACCGTTCTTTCATCATACAATCTACCCGCTAAATCCACCGCCGACCTAAACGTGCTCGGCCGGGCGGTGATCATGTGCCTGCGAATATCCGCCGGCAAACCTTGTATATACCTCTTGATCTTTCGGGACAGAGGCGTCACTTGATCCGGCACCAGACGTGCCATCTCGTTGAACTTCGTGGTGTACTGTTGGTGTGTCATGGTTCCCGCCTCCAGTTGCAGAAACTCCCTTTCAACCATATCCATTTCCCGATGACGACAAAACTCCTCGATCACCATCTTCTTCAGTTCGGGCCACCTCATTTTCCCGATCGCCCGATTACCCTCCGCTTGGACAATGTTGTCCCACCAGCATAGTGCCGAGTCCACAAAGGAGTGGGTGGCAAAATTTACTTTTTGATCTTCCCGGCACTCGCTGATGTCGAGAACAGCCTCCATTTCTCTCACCCATCGGTGAGCAGCGGCAGCATTGCCATTACCGTCAAAAGTAGGGGGCTTGCATCTCATAAACACCCCGTAGTTACAGCCTCGTGCCACCTCTCGCACAGGCTCCTCTTCCTCTTCCTCCTCATTATCGGAGAAAATCGTTTCAGGCTCCGGTTGTTCCCCCGAGGCCCGGTTTATCTCCTTCCTTTCCCCTTCCTTCACCGCCTTGATGACTTCGGTCACCACAGACGGTAAGATTGTCTGCATGACCTGATGTACTTCCTCAACAACAGCCTCCTTTACCGAGGCCCTTAAATTCGCACTCTCATCCCCAGCTTCTGGATGAGGAGTCTTAGGTTTTGCATGAACCTCTTTCTCAGCTCTAGGCCTTCCTCTTTTAGGGCGTGGTTCAGCATCAGGGCCACCACGGCCTCCACCCCTAGAAGCTCTAGAAGATCTACCACCAGCCATTCTCTATCACACTGAAAGATTCAAACACCAACACGATCATTCAAGGAAACAACTCAGTTTATGTCAAGTATAGTAAGTCCCTAATTACAGTGGCCAGTCGTGATTAACCACTTACTGTACTCTTCATACCCCAAGTATTACCTGTCTTGACTACATCAATATTCGAATCTACATACAACACATAACATATACCATGCGCACATAAAACCGGTTAACTTTAAGAAAATACCTGATGGCACGCATCTACTCAGTTTGGCATCCCATTCCCCATTCGTCCCATTCTCAGTTTAAGTTAAGGTTTATTTTGGAAATTTACCCATTTCACTTAAACTTTGGCTTTGATACCAACTTGTAAGGCCCCGATCCCGGGACGCTTACAGTTGGTCATTCATCGCAAATAAAACATATAATTACATTTGCCTTAAGAAAACATTGCAGCGGAAACATTCAAAAACGACATCACATTTCATTATAAACACTTTTGCCCAATAATACATCATTGTTTGATTACAAAATACATGTTTTGCATTATAACACAAAAGCTTTATAAATGGATGCCATCCCAAAAGAGCCAAGTAGCCTTGCCGTGCCATCCTCAGCAATCATTTACCTGCCAACTGGAAAACGTAATAAAAGTCAGCGTTGCTGAGTGAGTTCTAGTTTTAATAATAAAACATACTTTACTTTCATTAAAACTATTCCTTTTATCATGCGATCATTCAACATACGTATACACAGATAATGTCATTATTATCTTTGATCTCATTCATTATCTTCCGTTCTTTTCGTTCATTCTGTCTTCCGAGTCTTTTGCGACAACATAATCGCTCACCTCAATGGCAATCTCAATGATTGCACGCTATCCGAGTCTTTTGCACCCCTAGGGTTGCTCACCCCAATTGCCCATCACGATAGCAAGCTATCCGAGTCTTTTGCAACAACAAGGTTGCTCACCCCAAAGCAACATCACAATAGCACTTTACTCGAGTCTTTTGCAACGACAAGGTTGCTCACCTCATAGGCAATCTAAATGATTGCACTTCATCCGAGTCTTTTGCAACACAAAGTCGCTCACCCCAATATATATGCTTGCAAGCCTTTCTTTCGTTCATTCATCATTCATTAATGCATGCATTCTTACTTCATGTTCCTCTTTCATTATCTTTCGCTTTACATTACGTAATACTTCATTCATTCATTTATTCATTTATTCATTTATTCATTAGCATGACATGTAAAGCCACAAGAAAGATAAGCATACATCATAATAAGAAACATATCATACACATTCATCATCATCATACAGGGCAACTTCATACATTCATAATATGCATAAACATGCAACATCATCATCATCATGCCCTACATGCTCTCTAAGGCCATAACCATCCTCTTACATGCTCTTACGCGTTACTTTATGTTGATGCATGTATGTCCCTAGATCATGATTTGTAATGTAATAGATCTTGTTTGTCTGATTATGATGTAATATGAATTGATTAATGAAATGATATGGATTGTTTGTGATTTGTAATGTCTAATATTTCATTAATGAGTCGATATTGAATTGATTAATTGGGTTTATGATTGTTTGAATGGTTACACATCAAGTTATATTAATTAAACATTCAAACTTAACTTAATGAAGTTCTCATGCGAATGGCCCATGCGAATGGACCATACGCATGAATAACTTCATACGATTGACTCAGTCGCACGACTGAACCAGGAGACTGGATCAGTCGTATGATTGACACATAAGATTGGCTCAGTCGCACGACTGAACACTCAGTCGTGCGGATGAATCAACCGCATGGTTCAATCGCACGACTGAACCATACTTATGGTCCAGTCGCACGATTGAACAATACTAACCTATAAATAGACCCAATTCGTGGAAAAACGTAAGCATTCATACCATTACGACTCCAGACGTACCCTAGCCGTCCAGAAGCCTCCCAAATCGTTCTCCAAGTTCACAGAACACATTAGATCGATTCCTAATCGACTTCTAACGTTAGATTCAATTCTTGATTGATTCTTCGTGTGTTCTCACTGATTGGATCGCCAATCAAATAGGATTCCGCACTATTTGATCTGGTTTACACGCTAATCACTAGGTATTTCGTTCAAATACCAGGTCCTAACAAGTGGTATCAGAGCTTTGGCTCTTGATTACGTGTGATTCAATCAAGATTGCATAAAAGTTTGTGTTTTTGCACTAAAAACGCAATCTTTGGTGTCAAAAGTGATCTTGGACGTTCCCTGCTCATCAAAGTTTGGTTTCTACGGACTTAGGCGATTAGACCTTGCGAAATTTCGAATTTTTACGGCTGAAACACGTCAAACCTAGAAAATTTCGCAAAACAGCAGCTTCAGTCGCACGAGTGACCCATTCGCACGACTGGACTCCATTCGCATTGCCCATTCGCACGATTGGACCTAGTCGCACCTTCATTCGGCCGACTGAACCGTTCGTTCGCATAGCTCATACGCACCAGATTCATTCGCACGACTGAACCAATCGCCCAGTTCAGCCGCACGATTGAACCAGTCGCAGAGTTCATACGCACGACTAGACCATTCGCATCCTTCAGTCGCATCAGTGAAAGTTTGTTTGATTAGACTTAAGTTATTCGCCATGGAAGATCAGATGTCAGCCTTTACTGCTGGGAAGGACTCTAGGATACAGAACCTGCTGTTGCTTGAGAGTGAGGTGGGTAATCATAATAAACCACCAAAGCTCTTGACTTTAGATGAGTTTCCCCACTGGAAACAACGTTTTGAGATCTACCTCAATGGAGTGGATCCGAATCTGTGGGAAGCCATCGAGATTGGTATAGTACACCGGTGGGAGCTGATGGAGTTAAGCTAACGTTAGGAGGGATGACGGACGCGCAGAAAGTTAAGTACAATGCAGAGAAAAGAGTTTATGCATTGATTACACAGTCTATCCCCAAAGACATATTCCACCAGTACTCAGAATAAGCAGTCCAAGAAACTGTGGGATGAGCTAGAGAAGAGGTACGACGGGAATGCTTCGTTGAAGGCAATCAAGGCCAAGGAGTTAAAGAAGGAATTCGATAACTTCTCATCGATTGGTAACGAGAGTTTAGACAGACGACATAGATAGATTCTACCATTTGATGAGCGAACTGCATACACATGGGTGGAAACTACCATGGAAGAGAAAGTTAGTAACTTTGCAGACGGATTGCCTGAAAGTGGGCTTCATTCGTGTCTAACCTGAGACAGAATGGAATGCTTGCAAAGCTGGATATTAATGACTTCATTCTTAAGTTGCGAGAAGAAGCACTTAGGATGAAGTACAGAGCTCAGAAGTCTTCGTACACACAAAATCCAGCTTTGTACAACGCCACGCCTCAAGCTAAGACATCTGGAGCACCTCTCCAGACTGCATTTGTGTCTAGCTCGTCGGGTCCTTCACATGCTTCTCCTTCAGGATCAGACACGTCAGGGTCTTCTTGTACCCACTATATTGGATCTGAAGCAAGTGCTACTAAACTGAAGACCGAGAACCTCGGTAATGTGACTGTGGAAGTAGCTCGAGAGCATATGGATCTTTTGGCTGCAGTGGTTCATTCATATGATGGACTTGTTGCCGGGAAGATTGGAAACTGCCATCTGGCAGACGAGGACTACGAGCAGGTGGACGAAATGGAGCTTGAGAGGATGGACATAATGTGGGCCTTAGCTAGTGCTGTCCGGAGGGCGAAGAAGTTTGTTAAAAGACCGGACAGAACTTGGTAGCTACTAAGGATACCACATTTGGCTTTGACAAGAGCAAAGTGACCTGCTTCAACTGTGGAGAGAAGGGGCACTTCAAGAGAGAATGTGTCAAGCCAAAGAAGACGGGTAACGGGAACCCATTCTCGTCCTTTACTCGCCAAGACAAGCAAGCTTCCAGTTCTACTTCATCAAGCAAGGATCCAAAAGCCTTGACTGCTCATGATGATGAAGGACAGGATTGGAGCTTTAGGTTTGTCTCACCAGGGGAATCAAACATTGCAAGTGTAGAGAATATTGATGATGATTCTGCGAGTGAAGGTGATCTAGCAGTTGAGATAGCGATGTCACATAGTGAAGAAGCAACTGCAACCGAGGTCAGTTACAAGCCTAAAGAGGAGACTTCCACGTCAGAGACAGAAAAGACAGAATCACCAGAACCAGAGACATCTGATGCTGCGTTGATGGCTAACTCTTCTGAACCAACTCAGGTAAGTACTACTGACCAAATGTTTGATAATCATGCTTGTTCTGATTGTGATACTTTTAGGAATAGCATAGATGAAAAATTTGCTAGGTTATTAGATCATAATGATAACTTAGTAAAAGATTTGCAACTGTGCACTGAGGCTAATAGAGTATTAAAACAAAATGAGCATAGTTATAAAGAAAAGATAGACCTTTTGACTAAACAGCTTAGGGAAACCGAAGTAGTTGCCTTTAACCAAGCTAATGACATTAGGTACTATCTAAACTCCCTAGAAGACACTAAGAAGCAAAAGGCAGTTCTAGAAGTAGAAGTAAACTCATTAAAACAGAAACTGCATAGTTGGACTAGTTCTTCACACATAGTTCAACACTTAGTGAGAGAAAGGAATAACGGGGAGGGATTGGGTTACAAAGTGGTTCCACCACCACCTGAGACCTTGATGAACACTAAGACTAGACCAGTAAATAATAACCCCATCAAGGATCACGTGGTGTCTACTCCTCTTGTTAGTGATCCAGATACCATGTTCATCTATTGAATCTGGACACAAACAAAAG
This sequence comes from Flaveria ramosissima, assembly GCA_025215565.1. Taxonomy (NCBI): domain Eukaryota; kingdom Viridiplantae; phylum Streptophyta; class Magnoliopsida; order Asterales; family Asteraceae; genus Flaveria; species Flaveria ramosissima. Next base: position 6,609,623 of record CM046030.1, on the reverse strand, counting down.
GAGGCCACTTCAAAGGCAAAGGGTAAATTGCCTTGTGTTAATCTGGAAAAGAATTTGAAAACCTAAAAAGACTTCTAATGTTAATTTTTCACATGCTTCAAGTCAAAAACCAGTTAACCAAAAAGAGAAAGATGTTAAACAGGTTAAAACAGTTAACTTTGTTAAACCAGAGAAAACATCAAAAGAACCAGAGTCAAAACCTAAAGTGATTGATGTTACTAGAGTGTCACACACTTCTCCACAAAGAAAGTTTAATCATAAAGTTGATAGCAGTCATGCTACAACTGTGGAGAATGTGGACACATTGCTTCCTATTGTCCTTTCTATCAGACACCTAGGAAGAAGATTGAACTTCAGGACTCTAAGCCTAGGTCTTCTAAGAGGAGCTCTCTGACTCCACCTAGAAGAACTAGTGAACCTAAAGTTCAACCTGTAAGCCAGTCGACTGTTTATCATAAACAGGCCTTGCACAAATCTGGCTTATGGAAAGAGAAGTCATCCTGCGTGTCTGATACTGATGACAAGAAGGAACCTGAGCTACCCACCCTCTAAGGGTCAATGGGTGGAGTTTATGATGTGTGATGCCTCTGGGAAACCCAAGCCAGTAAAGGCTTGGGTTCCTAACCTAAACTAATTCTTTACTTTGTATGTGCAGGGTGTTCGATACAGTGCTGAGACTAACACGTGGATTGTAGACAGCGGAGCATCCAGGCACATGACAGGAAATAGGCCCTTTTATCAAACGTCAAGCAAATAAAAGGAGGGCATGTTTCCTTTGCTGGAAACAAGGGAGGCTATATCACAGCTCAGGGAGAAGTGGAAATCAGAAAGTTAAGTTTGATAAGGTGAACTACGTTCAACAACTTCAAAATAACTTACTTTCTGTTTCCCAAATCTGTGATAAAGGATTTAAGGTCATCTTCGACAACAAGAAGTGTTACGTGCTGAAGAAAGACTACGTGATCCCAGAGGACCAAGTTCTGATGACTGCTTCAAGATATAAAGACCTTTATGTCTTGGATCTGTCAACAGCTGCTACAACGGATCATGAGGTTCAGTGCTTTCTATCTAAAGCTACTGAGAAGGATTCCATCTCCTGGCATAGGAGAATGGGACACATTAGTCAAAGGAAGATGAATCATTTGATTCAGAAGGATTTGGTGAGAGGAGTTAATGTCAAGAACTTCCAGCTTCCTGACTTTTGTGTAGCTTGCAAGAAAGGCAAACAGACGAAGAAGTCTCATAAGGAAAAGAAAGTTCATTCAATAGAACTTCCTCTTGAACTTCTTCACATGGATCTGTTTGGTCCAGTCAGTACAAAGAGCATTGCAGGCGACTTGTACTGTTTTGTGGTCACTGATGACTACTCAAGGTTCACTTGGGTAATGTTTCTGAAATCCAAATCAGAAACATTTGAGTCATTCAAGGAGTTAGTAACCACACTGGAATCTCTCTACAAGCTGAAGGTTAGACAAGTACGCTCAGACAACGGGACAGAATTCAAGAACCAGTGGATGGAGGCATACTGCAAGGAAAAGGGAATTGTGCATCAATTCACTTCTGCCTACACGCCTCAGATGAATGGCGTTGCTGAGAGAAAGAACAGAAGCTTGATAGAGACAGCACGGACTATGCTGGCAGACTCGAAACTGCCTATCCAATTCTGGAATGAGGCAGTGGCGAATGCATGTTATACACTGAATCGAGTCCTGATAGTCAAGCGCCACGGAAAGACATGTTACGAGCTACTACAAAGACGCAAACCGAATTTGGAGTATCTTGAACCTTTTGGCGCGCCGTGCACACTTCTGAAGAAGACACAAGAAGGCAAATTCAGCGAGAAGGCGGATGAAGGAATCTTTCTAGGATACAACATACCGAACAAGCGAGTTTACAACAACTCAACGGGTCTTGTAGAAGTGTGGTGTAATGTTGACGTTCAGAGATATACCACACCACCTACTGGCAAAGGACCCGCCTACTTCTTCGACTATGATGGATTCTTCAAGTCCTTCAACATCCCTCTCTCTCCCTCGGATGATGAGTTAGCTACTAGGATGATGTATGATATCCTGAATACACCATCTAGCTCACAGGGAGAATCATCTACTCAGTCAGGGGGAGTAGTCGATGACAGTGACTCCTCCTCTGAAGATGAAGCTGAAGCAGATGACCAGAACAGTCAGGAGGAACAGGTTCCAGTTCCTGAAAGTCCACAAGCATCTACCAGTGATGATGCACCTTCGACTTCGGAACCTCAAACTCCAACTACCTCAGATGCAGAACCAAATGTTCATAATCTTGGCTCTGAGGTAGCTGTTCCTACTACTCCAGGATCACGACTAAACGTCTATCATCCCCTTGACAATGTCATTGGGGATGTCAGATCAGGAGTACAAACCCGAAATCAGCTATACTCAGCTGATTACGCCTCGGTTATGGAGAAGGGTTACATTCATGATGGTGCTTATCGGTGTTTTGTCTCGCAGTTTGAGCCAAAATATGTCAGTGATGCACTAAATGATGAGGCGTGGGTGAGTGCCATGCAAGAAAACTTCTGCAGTTCAAGAAGTTAGGTGTATGGACTCTGGTTGATAGACCTAAAGGTGCTAAAGTCATTGGCACCAAATGGGTCCTGAAATGCAAGAAGGATGACCAAGGGGTCATTATCAGGAACAAAGCTCGATTGGTGGTTCAGGGTTTTCGCCAAGTCGAGGGGATTGACTACAATGAGGTGTTTGCACCCGTGGCAAGGATGGAAGCCATTCGTATCTTCCTTGCCTATGCATCGTACATGAAGATTAAAGTCTACCAATTAGATGTGAAGAGTGCATTCCTTCATGGGGAAATCAGAGAAACAGTCTATGTCAGTCAACCCGAGGGATTTGAAGATCCTTATCATCGGGATAGAGTTTACAAGCTCGACAAGGCTTTATACGGGCTTCATCAAGCTCCAAGAGCTTGGTATGAGAAACTCTCGACTCATCTTGTGAAACACGGCTTTCGCAGGGGAGTCATTGACTGCACGCTGTTCATTAAAGAAAAAGATGGCGACCTACTGCTCGTACAGATCTATGTTGATGACATAATCTTCGGTTCAAAGAACGAAGAGTTATGCAAAGAGTTTGAAGCAGTTATGAAGAAAGAGTTTGAGATGAGTGCTATGGGGGAGATGAAGTTCTTTCTCGGGTTACAGGTGGATCAGACACCAAATGGGATCTTTCTACATCAGACCAAGTATGTAGGAGACATTCTCAGTCGTTTGACATGGAGAATGCTTCTGCTGCTGGGACTCCACTTGCTACGAATCACGATATAGCACCTGATGAAAATGGAGATCTTGTAGATGCCACGATGTACCGAGGAATGATTGGATCCCTCATGTATCTCACTGCCTCAAGACCTGATATCATGTATGCTACATGTTTATGTTCTAGATATCAGGCTAAACCTAAGGTCAACCATCTGATTGGGGTCAAGAGGATTTTTCGTTATCTGAAGGGTACACCCACACTTGGATTGTGGTATCCTCATGATGATGACTTTGAGCTTACCGCGTATAGTGACTCGGATTACGGGGGCTGCAAGATGAACTACAAGTCTACATCAGCAGGGTGTCAATTCTTTGGGAGAAGATTAGTTACCTGGCAGTGTAAGAAGCAGACATCGGTTGCATTGTCAACCTGTGAAGCTGAATATGTTGCTGCTGCAAGTTGCTGTTCACAAATCATCTGGATTCAACAGCAAATGCGGGATTACGGTTTAAAGTTCTCTCTACTCCTATTTTTGTTGATAACTCTGCTGCAATTGCAGTAACTAAAAATCCGGTCCAACATCCTAAGACCAAACATATCGGTATTAAATACCATTTCATAAGAGACTGTTTTGAAAAGAACTTAATTGATGTGGTAAAAATTAATACTGATTTTCAACGCGCTGACCTCTATACTAAAGCCTTTGATAAACCACGTTTTCAATATTTGCTAGAGGTCAACGGCGTTAAAAAGAAAAGTGAGGTTATTCCTGATGATGATAATGTGTAGTCCGATGTAGTTTAGTTAAAGTTTTCTTTTTATTTTATTTTATTTTTTATTTTCGTCTGTTTAATTTAAACTCATGTTATTTTGCTGTTTATTAAAATCCTAAAATAATTAAACCAGTAATGATTTTAGTATTTTAGGGGGAGAATATGTCAGCAAGTAACATTAAAAAAACGAGGGAGAAGGAGTGGATAGCTGATATAAGGTAGATCGTATCTGTGATACCGATTCAAAACCTTTGGAAAATGATAGTACACAGGAACAAATCAAGAGGGACTTTAAAATTTAATTTAGAAAAGATGCAAAATTCAAAGTATAAGTCTGTGTAGTCTAAGCAATATAAAAGGGAAGATGATAGAAAACTGGTAACTCCTAAGGTAACACAAAGAAAGTAGACCTAGAGGTTGCTAGACCACAAATGATATGTCGGTAGATTCAACACAATAGATGATTAGACCTGACTGGTGATCTCAAGATCAAACTAAGTTGTTCAACTGACTGTGGGCTTCCATCTTATCACTGGTTAACACAATCAACAATATTCCAATAAGGGGTAATGAGCATGTAAACGCCACAAATGTGTGCGGATGACCATAATTAGAGCAAAGCAAGAAAAAAAATGAAAGACAAATGCTATAAAGCTAATGACTTATGTTGTTGGTGCATTTTGTGCAAAATAAAATAAGCTGCTCTAACAAGGAGATAGGTTGTGTGCCTCTCTCTGCTGTGCGATGGCACTGACCTGAGGATAAGCATAACCTAGATATTCTAGAATTCATTGTTGTTTGCCGCCTCTCTGCTGTGCGATGGCACTGACCTGAGGACTGGCTTCTCTTTGAAAGCTCTAAGAATAGTCTCTTCTTGTAATAATACCCGTAGACCGCTCAAAAGCTCCTGAGGAATGTTGATTACCATATAAGTGTGGGATCCACAAATGTTAGTTGAAATAATTAAACCTAAAACAATCACCAGTCTGTGTCAAAAGTCTGTGTATGGATTTAAGTGGACAAAATATTGACAATCATTGTGGCTGCAATTCTCGAAAGTTCAAATCAATGTGAAAATCTAAGAGTTCCAGTATGATTCCCTAAAGTTGCTAATGACTCTGGATGAACACCAAGAATTGAGCATCAAAAGATTTTGATAACAAGTCCAAATGATTTGACTTGCCTGTATGATTCCAAAATTGAATTGGTCCAGGTGTGGTCAATCCAAGTTGAAGCTGTCTATTCCGGAACCAAATCCCGTAGATGTCCATCTTAGGATTTATCTCTCACAAAAAGCCAAAAACAAGTCTTGTTTTGAGTATTTAGTTTAAATTTTCTAAGTTAGTTAGTATTTAGTTGTTAGTTTGTCGGACTACATCAGGAAAATCAGTAAGGAATCAACTCACTAAAAGGGTCATGTCTGAGATGACCACATGTGCTTTAAAAGTTTAAAACAGTCACGTCTGAGGTGACAAAGTGTTTAAAAGAGTCACGTCTGAGGTGACTAAATTGTTTAAAAGGATCACGTCTGAGGTGATCAAAAGTTTTCAAGTTAAAATGATCATGTCTGAGATGATCAAAAGCTCATAACGTTAATTTCAAAAGTTAAAAGGGTTTTAAATGTAAATTGGTAAAAATGGCAGAAAATTAACTAAGTGTGACCCATTCGCACGATTGGACCATGAGAATGGACCAACCATGCGAATGGCTCCCATTCGCACGAATGGACATGAGATTGAGCCATTCACACGAATGGCTTATCAGAATGACCCATTCGACCGATTGGAAGGGGCGAATGAGTCAGTCGACCGACTGAGACTCATTCGGTCAACTGAACATGCGAATGAAAGGCACGATTGAGTCAGTCGACCGACTGAACCTCAGTCGGTCAACAGCATGCGACTGACTGGGCCAATCGCACGATTGAGCCTCAGTCGCCCGAATGAACTGAGCGATGAGGCCAGTCGGCCGATTGAACTCAGCTTCAGTATTTAAAGGGCACAGTCGATCGCATTTCATCATCACATCACACCCCAATCGCTCTCAAATCGCACACCCTACCGTTACTCTGCCAAAATTTCATTAGACTCTGTTTTCTTCTTGATCTTGATTCACTGACTCTCGCTATTGATTATACAGGTAGTTTGAAGTTCCATCTTCCCGAAATCTGAAGGATTTGAACCCTAATTTGGGTTATTCGACTGTAAACAAGAACCGAGACTTAAAGACCTAATAACCTACCAAACTATGCAAAACGTTAAATTAAGTTTAATAGGTTATTAGTAACAAGAATGCGAGTCTATTGAACCGGTTATCCATGTTAAAACACTTGTTTTGTTAAAGATTCGAACTGGAAGCGACTGAACTATAGGACAGGCGACTGGTCGCCCGGATGAACTCCAATCGCACGATTGAAACTTGCGATTGGGTCAATCGCCCGAATGAACCATGCGTTGAGCTCAGTCGGCCGACTGAACCATTCGCAGACTCAGTCAGCAGACTGAACCCAATCGCATGTCTCATTGACCAGAATGAGCTCAGTCGCATGAAAGGACAGCCGACTGACTTCAGTCGCATGATTCATTCGCACGAATGAATCAGAATGAATTTCAACATTACACTTAGAACAGAATTTTAATGTATTATGTACTAATGGTTCTATGTCATGTGTTTTCAGGATAATGGCTGAGAGATGGTCCATAAATCCAAAGCACAACATCTGTGCTCATTTGGATCACACTACTAGGAACGGGGCCGAGTTCACCGATATTATAGCCTTTCCTTAGACGGTCCCGGATCCATAAGGCTATCTCTCTACTCCTGCACGCCCTACAGATCACTACATCAGGCATTCTGGGAGAATGCCTCTGTGGATCGCTCTCGTGAGCCCTACAGCATCGGAGCTCTATACTGGGTCATGATATCGAGATCACTGCTGCTGACATCCAGAGGGTCCTAGAGTTTGGAGATGATACTGATCATCCTACCAGATTACATCCACTGACCGTGAGAGGATGCTTTCTGAGGATCAGTACGCTGGGGACATAAACTCAGGTGTGCTCAACAAGAGCAACCTGTGCCCCCAGTACAAGTACTTAGCCCATGTGATCCTTAAGTGCGTTGCTTCGAGGAGGGGTGGGTTCGACGACCTCTCAGACCAGATCCAAAATGCCTACGTGGCACTGGTGCTGAACCACCCCTTCAGCTTTTCTAGTATGATATTCTCCTATCTGGTGGAGAACTTGGAGGCAAAGGGAAAGAGGGGTTTTGTATGTACCCCAGGTTTTACAGCTCATCTTCAACGAGAAGCTGCCACATCTGCCCAAAGAGAGTCATGATGCAGTGGCACTGGAGATCATGGATGATACGACTCTGGGTCGGATGAGGGTTTATAGGGGAAGCAGGTGAAGCCCCAAGTTAAGAGATTGATTGGCCACCTGGCCCGAGAGGTATGTGGCCACCAGGCAGACGCAAATGGCGTCATGAGGACAGTGACTCTGATGATGAGAGGCTGCTACTCCCAGAGATTGACTCGGATGATGATGATAGTGGAGACGCTAGGGACGATATGCCTGCTCCACCGAGAGGCACTGTGTCAGATGTTATACCCCCAGTGTCTGCCCCAGTTAGAGATGTTGCTGAGATAGTCGGATTTCATCAGGAGTTTGTTCATGGTGCTGAGGAGGAGGAGGAGTCTGTTGAGGAGCCCCTCACGCGAACTGTGGGAAGCAAAGTTGTTCCCACAGAACATGGGCTACGGGTGGTTGGTGAACACCCGAAAGACCCCAGAGAGACTGAGACTGACCCGAGTTATGCACCGGGTTCAGCAGGCAGGGTTGTAGGGGGAGCATCCACCCCCACAGGAACTAGGAGGAAGAGGATGGCTCAGCCCCATGGTCTGAAGAAGAAGAAGCGTCGGTTGACCTTCGTTACATCCATAGCCTCTACTTCCACCACTACAGCCACCACAACCACCTCCACAGCTATACCATCCACCACCACAGCCACCACATCCACCACAGCTACCACAGCCACCACCATACCTACCACCACAGTATAGATCCCATCCACCTCCATACCATTTACACCCACATCACCTCCACCATTTTACCGACCCATCTTCACTACAGCCACCACCACCACCACCTCACACCATGCAGGACCGTCAGCCCAGTCCTCACACACTTATGGATCACCTCTACCTCCAATCAGGGTAGAGGAACAGCTGTCAGCGCTCAACCGGATGGTGATGCGCTTACTAGCTGCCGATGAGGAGAAAGCTGCACAGATACGCCAGCTTACCGACCTGACTGCTGCACAATCTCACCAGATGGCAGAGCAGGCTCGAGTTATAGAGCAGCAGGCCCAGCTGATGGATGCACAGCGAGTAGAGATGTCCCAACTCCAGGAGCAGCAAGCCCAATCAACTAAAAGGATAGAGGAGTTGGAGACCACCAACAAGACCATCATGCTGCGGCTCAAGGGATCAAAGGATGAGCCCTTAAAGATCAAGGAAGGGGATGGAGATGATGGAGATGATGGTGATGATGATGATGAAGATGATGATGAAGATGAAGAGGATGATACAGAGGATGAGGAGGAAACAGACGGAGAGAGGACAGAGGGGAAGGACGATGATGATGAAGCAGAAGGAGGGGATGCGGCTGCATCGGCCTCTGCTTCAGGTCAAGAGAGGAGGTCGAAGAACAGACAGGACCAGTCAGCTACCACCTCTGCTCCTCCGAGTGATGAGACTATGATTCAGGATAAAAGTAAAGACTAGATGTTTATGTATTTATTTACTTTTATGTTTGAATCCTGTATTGAAAACAATGTATTGAATGTTTATATATTAAGTTAATGTATTTCTGTTTGATTACTTACTAATGATTTATGTGTTGAATGTTTAAATCAAACAGATCCAAATTATCAAAGAGATGAGTTTGATGTTGCTCCCCTTCAACAGGTCAAGACTCAACTAACCATGATTCTTGATCTGCAAGGGATCGTAAGAAGGTCTGTGAGTTATACCCCTGAAGAAGGGGAAATAATTCATGACCTATCTAACGAGCAACTCGTAGAGATTTTCAAGCTCAATCCGGATGAAATAGTTAAAGATGCTCCAACATGCGATTCGACTAGTGATGAAGAGTTCAACGATGTTGATGAAGTCGAGGTCGAAGATATCACCGCAGAGGAGTACCCTCAGTACGCTGACAATGAGGATAATGTGGTCCCCAATCTGGGTGAGTCCCTCGTCAGTGATACTTTTGAGGTGTTGAACAAGATGGAGCAGGAAACTGAGAAGGCAGAAGGAACAGCCCAAGCCTCAAATGATGATGTTGACATTCGAAAGGCTGAGTGGGCTGCTTGTTTTGAAGAAGTTAGAGCCCAACGTGCTGCACCGAAGAAAGATGCCTACACCAAGCTCTACAGAGTCAAGAAACACCACAAGGTGTCTGGCAGGATTATAGCATGGGCGTATTTTGATGATCTTAATGCTTATGCAGTTAAGAGAGAACAGGGCATAGAGTACTTCAGATTCCCACATGATCTGAAGACTCTACCAGGTTTTGAGCTCAACCAGCTGGCTAAGCTAAAACTTTTGTATGCTGACCCAAGGAAGATGGCAGGCTGGTTCGAGGCTGCCCTTAAGAAGGAGTACCACACCAGATGGGTTAACTTCAGACCCCAACAGCCGACTAGGTACATAAGAAGGTCTGAGGTTGATGCCATTACTGGCAAGCCCAAGATAGTGTTGAAGTGGAGTCCTCCGCGCACAATGTCGAGAATCCCACTCAGGGAAATGCCACAGGACTTCACTCCACACTTTAAGTGGTGGTACTATGATTGGAGAACTGCTGAAGCGGTCATAGTCCTAAGCAAAGAGGCACAAATGGATACGATCAGGGTATTCGACCCGATGTGGCTTACCAACTTGTCGGTTAATGATGTCTATACATTATACAAGTGGCCACTGTTCTATGACACGCAGGACATTGTACAAGCCCTCCAGTTCCAAAACGTTATACGACTCTGCTTCGCGTTTGAGATTCACGCGGGAGTCACAAAAGAGGAGAAGTACAAGAAATACAAGGAGGTTATGCAGAAGAAAAGAGATTAGAGAGATCTAGGTCCAAGGGGGAGTTTGTTGATGCATGTATGTCCCTAGATCATGATTTGTAATGTAATAGATCTTGTTTGTCTGACTATGATGTAATATGAATTGATTAATGAAATGATATGGATTTTTTGTGATTTGTAATGTCTAATATTTCATTAATGAGTCGATATTGAATTGATTAATTGGGTTTATGATTGTTTGAATGGTTACACATCAAGTTATATTAATTAAAACATTCAAACTTAACTTAATGAAGTTCTCATGCGAATGGCCCATGCGAATGGACCATACGCATGAATAACTTCATACGATTGACTCAGTCGCACGACTGAACCAGGAGACTGGATCAGTCGTATGATTGACACATAAGATTGGCTCAGTCGCACGACTGAACACTCAGTCGTGCGGATGAATTAACCGCATGGTTCAATCGCACGACTGAACCATACTTATGATTCAGTCGCACGAATGAACAACACTAACCTATAAATAGACCCAATTCGTGGAAAAACGTAAGCATTCATACCATTACGACTCCAGACGTACCCTAGCTGTCCAGAAGCCTCCCGAATCGTTCTCCAAGTTCACAGAACACATTAGATCGATTCCTAATTGACTTCTAACGTGAGATTCAATTCTTGATTGATTCTTCGTGTGTTCTCACTGATTGGATCGCCAATCAAATAGGAGTCCGCACTATTTGATCTGGTTTACACGCTAATCACTAGGTATTTCGTTCAAATACCAGGTCTTAACACTTTACGTCAATGCTTACATCTGCACCTTTCCCCGAAGGCCAGAGGTCAAACTACACCTTCCTTCGAGTGCAACAGCCCTATTCGGGCGTATGGACACCCTTCAGTCGTATGGCCTCCATGCGACTGAACATCATGCGACTGAACATCATGCGACTGGACTCATGCGGATGAACATCTATGCGAATGAACATCCAATCGTGCGTATGGACCTTGTGCGAATGGGATTACTGCGAATGGGCACCTATGCGACTGACCTCATGCGAATGGACTCATGCGACTAAGCATCTATGCGACTGAACCCTCAGTCGTACAATCCCCATGCGACTGGACTCCTAGTCGTGAGACTAAAACCTTAGTCGTACGATTGAACCCTCAATCGTGCGAATGAATCCCAATCGTGCGAATGACCCTCAATCGCCCTCATTCGGCCATATGGCCTTCATTCGGTCGCCTAGCCCTAGCTGATGCAGAATGGAGTTCATCCCGAACCCAATCTGCCATTTTCGGCCTCCAAGCCCATCCAAACCCATTCTAAGCCTAAATTAACCCTCCTGGACCTTAGGAATGCATACCATAACACCATACAAGCACACACAAGCCCGAAATCATACTCTAAACGCATCATACACATCACACTCAAATGGGACAAACACATACACACACAAAAACGGGTTTTGAACATTTTCCAGCCCCAAAATCGGTTGAAAACAAGTAAAAGTGGGGTCCTAGAACTCACACAATCAAGCACAACGTCAAGGGTTTCGATTTGGCTTGCTACTCGACGAATTTGGACACCCGAATCACCCGAAACACCCCTTTTCTCCTTTTTCTCCTCTTTTCTCTCTTCTCTTCCTTTGAAATCTGAAAATTGGTGTTTGTGGGGAGAGTGGGCTGCCCTCTCCCTACATAAACCACCACATATCCCAACTTTTCTTCGTTGGCGAGTTTGGTCCCTCGACTTTGGACTTTATTTTCTTTTCTTTCTTCGCCAGCTTCAAAATAATAAATTTCCGGGTGTTACATATTTACTCACATGTATTATTAGTTTATTGAGTCATAGTAGTGATTTAGTGAGATAGTTGTCACACCCCAACCGGCGGCGGAATATGTCAGGTTGTGTAGATTGTCGATAACATGTGACACTATTAAAGTGATAATTTATTTAATCAACCCAATTACATAAGTCTTACAACCATAAATTATACGAACAAAGATACTAAAGTAAAGTTTGATTTATTAACTAGGTCCACAAGCATCCTAAGTGTCATTTTGTTGTAGGCATCTCAAGCGGCATTTCCTGTGACATGTATAAAATAAAGGTCAGCTAGAAAGTTGGTGAGTAAAAATAGGTTTTGCTATATATACTAGATTAAAATACAATCTAAGAGTCAAAGTATGAATTCAAGCAAGTATGACTAAACCAAATACATTGATCAAACATTTGTTGACAAGTGTTCCTAACCAACGGGTTAGACTAATAATATCGGTTTCGATACCCAAATGCCATCTACAATGGCCCGTTTAGGCCGTTGTCAAACCAATAGCGCTATCATCGTTACCTTAGGCTTTAAAAAGTTAATGATCATATGCTAGCAAGTAAGTAAGAAAGATTGACCACCACATGAAAGATTAATCCAACAAGTTATCACAATAACATAGAATACATACAAGACTTAATTGAATCATATGATTTGCAAAAAAGATTTAGAATTGAATATGTATACATGTCACATCCCAAAACATAAAAGGAAAAGGGACTATGAATACTCACATTGAGTTCTTGAGTAAGAGTTGAACTTATAACTTGCTTATTGGAAATGGTGAAGCCCTAAATTAGTATGATTATATGTGTAAGAGCTTATGTTTAAGGTTATGGATTATGAGTACTGACCAGAGAAATAAAAGGATTAAAGCAAAGGAAAAGAAAGGTTGTTGCAAGATAAAAACAGATTTGAACAGATTCATTGTTATAGTTTCATATGATAATTAAAAACATCAAACTTTAAGTAAAAGATTCTATAACTCTCCAGTCTATTATTTTAGGAAGTTACAAACAACTTTCATTCAAAAAAGTTTTTCAAATTCAGATCAGAAGCTCATGAAAATAGCAGTACAAAGCAGAAGGTGCAAATATGCGCACTTACTTTGTAGAGGCTGTTACGGAGTCGTCCGATAGAATTAGAAGTCGTGTAAAATATGGTGGAAAGATAATTCAATGAAATTGTTTATTCAATCTGATTTTGTTAACGCTTGATTTATTATGACCAAGTTATGGTCGTTGAAAGTTGTAACAAATTCTATCCAAAATCAACGGTACCACTTACGTGAACCTTTTAGGGTTTTAAAAATAATAAACGCGTATAATAAATTTTTCTTGAGAATATATATGATAGTAGAAGGTTTATAATTTAAGAAAAGACGATAAGTTTGATTATAATGTTGCTTATATTATTTAGAATCAAAAAAATAATAAAAACACTAAAATTAAGAATATGGTTGCTACCTTAAGAACGACGAACAGATTTGAAACTTCCAAAGGCTTGAATGGAGGATTGGAGAAAAGTTTCTTAAGATTATATAGAGGGTGAAGAAAAACTCTCTTGTAAGTTGAGAAGAAGATATGGTGCAAGAAAATTGTGAGACAAAGTTTAGTATTTATAAGTAGGGAAATGGGGTTTATAAATGGGGAAATCTTAATGAGCATAATTAAGATTTGAGGAATTATATATAGGTTATAAATGAGATAAAGAAGAGGAAGTTTTAGTCTTTCAAAATTTATAAAAATGATGGAATTTTTATAAAATTAATTTTTATAAAGAGTTAATATTAAAGTTACAAAGTTAGAGATTTTTGTTTGGAGGATTCTAATGATTTTAAAATAGTTAGTATTTATTTTTATAGAACTACAATAATTATACACTTTTGTAAAAGTATTATGAATAAGAATTTTTATAAATTAAAAATGGAAGTCCATAAAAGTTTAGATTTATTATATAATAGCACATGTGTACTTTTATAAGAAGCTAAGAACTTTAATAATAATATGAACTTTAGAAATTTAATAAATATGTAAACAATTTACCATATTACTAATTTAGGCTTCCATCCATCATCATCATTAAGTCATAACATAAATAAAGTTATAATAGTCATACTAACAAAAGTAGCTGTTATACAATCTTGTGTATATAGCATGTATAATACTATAAGTTATCATGTATAATAGTATGTATGATAAAACAAATAATATAACATAGAATTCAGAATGTTTTAATTTATAAAACAATAAATAAAAAAATAGACTGGGTTACAAATAAGGATAGATACTGAGGGTTACAGTAGTGGTTTTCCTTTTCTTCAAATGCAAGAACTTTTATTTCTAGCTAATATAAGTTTATTTAGGAATGAAAATATAATAGTTAAGGCAATAAGATTTCTTGTCTGTGTGTGTTTGATAGGGCCTGAACCAACATTTAATGTTGTACAACTCCAATGAAAAGTGACATAATTGAAAACGCCACATTTACCACCTATCTCACTACCTTTAATGTTATGTCAATACTAATCATGACATCGGTAGTCACACCAAGAATGTTACAAGCTAAACACCAAGATTTATGGCAATGTGAAATTAGTATAAGAGGGAAACAAGTTTGGTAGACATTCAAACAAGGCAAATCACAAAACTGCATCTTATATTACACCATCGTAAGTGTCGGTTTACATGGATCCAAATTACCGCACTTACAATATATGTCATGACATATATTCATTAACAATATGGCAACACGAACATATATCATATTTTCAAAAAAAAATCTTTTATTTAAGATTTATCATTTTTCTCCACTGGGTTATTTTCATACTTTTACTTTCTTTTCTTGCGGTATAAATGTTAAATCAAGGTCCGTAGAGTTACATTAGCAACAAACTTGAACGAAAATCAAAAGAAAACATCTAATTTTTGCAAAAATCTGAATAATTTTATTGGTTTTAAATTTTAAGCAACTTGAAATAGAAAGCTATCAACACTGAATCTAATTTGTAAAGTCCTCATCACGATTGAGTCCACGTATTGTTGCACTTGATAATCGAATTAAGATGGATATGTGCGTCTGTGATATCAACGAACTTCAAACAAGCTCAATCAAATATTATTAATCAAACAATTACAATATCAAAGGAGTTTACATCGTTGAAGCTCGAACCATCGGAGGTGAGCTCCCCTCGGGCGGCCTATCACACAAGTATCTGCTTTATCACCCTCAAAGCACTTTTACAAAATGAAACACACATAATGAAATACAAAAAAAAATCTATATACTCTCCAAATGTTTTCACATGAGAACATTAAGTTCTCGCGCGTCAACTCCAAGTTTGCGCGCGATGTGATTTTATCAATCATCTTGGAGTTCTCGCATCCTTGTATTTCTCGCATGATTTAAGTGTTTGTTTTTCACTTGATATTGTAATCCATAAAGGCAAGTTCATTAAAATTTCCCCTTATGGATTATGATATCAAGCTATGTTTGACTTCAGTCACTCATCTTTAAAAATTATCTGATTTTCGGGTATCTGTTACTTCAGTCTTTCCCCTCAGCTTTAACCTCCTCCTAATGTATAGCTTCATAAAGGATATCACGTCTAAATCAAGATTAAACTATACTATCTTGATTACTTACAACTTAAAATGTATTAGGCATATGACAGAGAGATCCAACTTCCATTTTGGAATCCGAAGAACCCGATTCTTCAATTCGATGACAAGATTATGTGACGAAGAACTAGATCATCTAAAGTATTCTTCCCCCTATGTAAAATGTAATAAGCCTATATTTTTAGAGAAAGAATACCAAAAATCTTGATTATTCACTTAATTAACTTGTTTGTCAAGTTTCAATTCATGAACGACCAGAATCAAATGTTATAGATATAGAATCTTGAACTCGATCAAACATCACAAAAACCCATGTTTAATTAACAAACTTCAAATCATCCAGCATCTTCCAAATATAGACAAAAACACTTCTTTTAAAACCTTCAAATACTGTCAAGTTTTTGCATCTGGACCATGTTCTCGTATTTTATAAAGTTTTTGTAAAAACTAAAATTGGTCACAGGTTTTGTATGGATGATGAAGTTTTAACATGGTTAAGTTTTTGCATAAAAAAGTTTTCGCAAATGACGCAAACTCCTATGAAGATTTTGTATGAAAGTTTTCTCATGAAAAGTTTTCTCATAAAAGTTTTGTCATAAAAAGTTCTCGCATGAAAACGTTTTCTCATAAAAAGTTCTCTCATGAAAAAGTTCTCGCAAAATACGGTTATTTTTGCAAAGTTTCCCATGATGTAGTTATTCTCGCCAAAACTTCAACCAAATTCGACTTTTGTGAGTTTGAATCACTTCTACGATCTCAAATCTTTGTTTTCCACCAAAAGTCGAAGATACTGAGCGTAATGATGTAACAAAGCCGATTACATGTGAAATGCCCACAAAATAAAAAAAAGAATAACAATATAAATGTTTCTGTCAAAGTTAATTATATCTTTATATGTTAAAAATAAAATAGATATTAAGTACATAATACTATAGTTACAAAAATAAAATTTACAAATTAAAATACAAATGATGTCAAGAGGTTTAAGAGTAGTTATTATCGGGAATTCATCTAAATGCATATTGTAAGGCTATTAAGGATAAATTGAATAAGAATGGTAATAATAAAGTAAAAAAGTCTAAACTCTTTAATGTGACATCCGGTAATTTTCCGTTACCAAACTCCGTTAGTTCCGTTAGGTCTTGCATACACGTGTCGTGAGCACACACTAGTTGTCGTTGGACGTTCGTGACTTAATAATGATAATCTATGATAAACAATAATAATCTAATTAATAATATTGATTATTAGTTGTGTTTATGTGATTCATGAGTTTATAGATTTTAAACATTATTTGTGAATTTTACGTGATAACGTGACAACGTGTTATATATATTTCATGTGTTGTGTGACAATTGAAAATATTTATGGTTATTATTATTGACTAATAACACTTATAACTTGTAGTTAAAATTATTTAAAAAGTGTTAAAAAGATTAGTTTTTATAAATATAAACAATGGGGTTTATCTTGTAAATATCTATAAACTGATACTTACCATAATTAAACAAAATTAACAAAACCCTAGCCCCTAAACCCACCAATTCAATCGCAACCCCTCCCAAACACTCTCACCTTGCGATTTTGATCAAGAACAAGCATCAACATTCGAATTTGATTTGGTTTCAAGTGTTATAAGTTGCTTTCAAGTGCTAATCATCATCTAAACACACCTAAAGGTTAGATTTTATCATGTTTTTCATAGTTTTTGTTCTTGATGAACCCTAATTCGTAAATTGGTGATGAAAAGATGAAATTGATGATTTTTAGATGATAATATGATGTTAGCTATGTTGTATGAATGTTAGATTATATTGATTATGCAAGAAATCCATGATTTGATCATGAATTTCACACATTGTCTTAAGAGAAATTTTTTTTTCTTGGAATTCATGTGTTAATGATTATATGATGTTAGATACATTGTTTAGATGTTGGTTTACATGAATTGTGCAAGAAAAATCATGAAATCTAGTTGTAAGGATTCCTATAAGTCTGATGCAGCCAAAACATCCAAAGTCTCTCTGCATGCATGCACTGAAGAACAGAAGTAGAAATGTTTCGAAAGTTTTACACCATACACTAGAAATATTCTAAGTGTAAAATCTTCCGAAGCCAAGACCAACATCTTCCGAAGCCAAAAGTGAAGTCTTCCGAAGCTTCAAAGACAAAGTCTTCCGAAGCCAAAGAGTGAAGACAGATTTCTTCCGAAGACTTTTAGAGACATGCTTTTATCTGATGTACTTTATCATAAAGCTGGACCACCTTTCCACTACAACTCTGTAAAGTCACCAACTTACATGAGTTGGTGAAAGGTCCATGCTTTTGGAAACTATACATTGAGGTCTTGAGTCCATGCTTTCTACTTTATGTACTTTTATCCTTTTTGTAATATATTAGGATGTGAGCTATGGCATGTCATAGTCACTAGTCAAAAGACAAATCTGCCTTTTGACTCTACATTTGATTTTGTAGTTGTCTAGTCAATTGTATCCAGCTGGCCTTCAAAGTATGGCCGGCTATAGGATGTAGTATATGTATCTCAAGTACTTGTAACTTTTATCGTGTGCTTTGTAACATTTGTAATAGAACTTGAGAAGCAATATACAACATTCTTGAAAATCAATTATTTGCGTTGTTTGCCATCTTGTTTAGTCTCATTCTTACTTGTGTTCTTAGCATCTTTCACTAAAGTTAACTAGTTCCCTATTTGATCTATTAAGTGTTCTAAGCAACTCTCCTCATTGTGTTGTTGTGTTGTAAGTGCATACCCTTCATCGGTCCTGCATTTGGTATCAGAGCTTTTCAGGCTCTTGATATAAGATCTCACCATCTTAAGATCCCTCACACACACAAAATACTTAACAACTCAAATGGAAGCTATTACAAAAGCTGATATGGAAACTGGAACTATGACAAAGTCTCCACTGTCACTCTTGAAGACTTTGATACTTGGTGTCAAAGAATGGAAGGCTTCATCAAGTCTCAAGACTCCAGGATGTAGGACTCTGTTGTTGAAGGACCTTACATACCAAGCACCACTTCTGCTACTGGTGGTGGTATGATTCTTAAGGTTGTGGCTGATTACTCTGAAGCAGACAGGAAGAGAATAGAGATTGAATAGAAAGCCATGACAGCCCTTCAAACTACTCTTCCAAACTCCATCTACAGAGGCTTCAAGAAGTGCAAAACTTCCAAGCAACTATGGGAAGCACTGAAGCTAATGTATGAGGGGTCTACTAAAGCAAAAGAGAACAAAAAGGATCTCCTAAAGCAACAGTTTGAAAACTTCACCTTTAAGGTAGGTGAAACCATGACTCAACAATACTTCAGGTATGTTGAAATTGTTAGGAAGTTTATGTCCTCTCTTCCTAGACAATGGACACATTACTATGTTGTTATGAAGAGGACTGAGAACCTTAAGACTCTTACTCTCACAGAGTTGTATGGTATTCTTAGTGGCTACCAGATGGAGATGAACATGTAAAACTCATCTGGTAACTCCAGCAATCAACTGAGTTCAGCCCTCCATGTGGTTGAAAGGGAAAGCATTGAGCCACGACATCATCTTATATGCTACCCTAACAACTCATAAAAGGGCCCTTTCATCACCTTTCCAGAGACTCCAAGGGAAAGCTACACTCAAAGAAGTCCCTTCCAAGAGACAAGTTCTTCTCATGCTTTTGTCTCTGCTGATGAAACCTCAGGCAACTTTCTCTTCACCCTTGAAGATTTGGATTGTATCCATCCAGATGATCTGGAGTACATGTTGATAGTCCAGCAGATGGCTCTTCTCACTCACAGAGCCAAGAAGTTCTACAAGAGGACAGGGAGAAAGTTTCCAAACAATGCAGTCAGTGGCAAGTTTGGGCTGGATAAAAGCAAAGTAAAGTGTTACAACTGTAGCAGATGGGACACTTTACAAGAGAGTGTAAGTCACCAAGGACAAATGGTGGCCAAGCACAAACCAAACCAAACTATACTAAGAAAGCCCCCTAGAATGAGAAGCCAAAGTAGCAAGCTGCAGTTGCTGTTAAAGAAGGAGGCTTTGATTGGAGCTTTCAGATGGAAGATGCATCTCCAAACCAAGCACTCATGGCAGACCACGATGAAGCCAAGGTATTGGAACATCTTTGTACTCCTGAATGCATTGCTAAAGTCAATAGATATAGGTCCTATAACTTATAAATGAGATCTGATCTTGAGTCCTTAAATATCTTAAAAGCTGATTTTAAAAGAGCTGAAAATGATTATAAGCTAAAGATAAAGGACTTAGAGAAAACCATTTCAACTCCTAAACATGAGCATACAAACTACAGGACTCAGATCAAAGACCTCATTACTAAGTTAACTGAATGCCAGGCTGAGCTTGTGATCAGCAAACTCAAGGCAGAAAAATGTGTTCTTGAAGAAGAGACCTTCAAGAACATAATATCCTCATCCTTGCATGCAAAAGTTTGTTATCAAAATAAGAAAATTGTGAGATAGCTTCTCCACACACAATCTTGTCTGTAAGATCTTCTAGGTGTGAAACTTGTGAAGATGAGCTTCCCTTCATAGATCCTGTGACTGAAGAGGATAAAGAGGAGATGGTGGAGAATGGCTCGGAGAAGAGTGAAGAAGAGCATTCTAAGAAGGGTCACCATCCCTCTGAGGAGAGCAAAACTGTTCGGATGACCAAGTCAAGAAGAAAGAACTTGATCAGGAAGGCCAAAAGAAAGTCCAAAAAGGCTCAAGAGATCAAGGCCACCTTCAATTCTGTACAGAAACAAGTCTTCATCTCTGTAGGATTTGAAGTGATGAAAGGTGAAGACACCAACTTGAAATCCATCAACAAGAATTCCGGTTCATGTCCAAATCATCCCATTATGCACCACTGTTGTACAACCTGAACCATCCAGCTCTAAAGGTAGTTCTATCCCCACAACAATTGCCACAACATCTGCATAGATGAAGATGGAGAAGGAAAGTGATCAAGTTCAGCCTTGTTCACAAAGAAAAACTCCTAAAAGGAAGAAAATTGACTGTGTTATGTGTGGGAGTACTTCTCATCTTGCTAAGGATTGTGTTTACAATCCAAAGAGCACTCTCCACATGACCAAGAAAGAAATTTCTAAGAGTTTGGAAAAGAAGAGGCAAGCTTCGGAAGGAAAATCTGTTTCCTTCGGAAGCTCCGAAATGAAGAAGAAGACAAGTGGAAACTTGCCTTCGGAAGAAAATTTGGTATCGGAAGAAAGGAATACTTCCGAAGTACTGAAGCCTGCTGCAGTGAAAGCAAGATCTTCCGAAGGTCCAGTCATCAAAACTTCCGAAGTCATCAAAACTCTTGAAGTATTGAAGGTCAAGTCTAAGCTTCCAAAGGTGGTGTGGAAGTCAAAGAAAGACCAAGTGGCTGAAAGTTCTTCATCAACATCAGCAAATGATCCTTCTAGCATGACTATAGGATCAATTACTGTTGCATTGTCTTCAACTTCTTTTGATGAGCCCAAGACCAATAAGGCTTGGGTATCCAAATGTAACTAACCATCTCTTTTGTGAAGAAACAGCTCAAGACAAACAGAAATATATGGATCATTGATAGTGGCTGTTCCAGGCACATGACAGGCAATAGGTCACTACTCCAAAAGTTTTAAAGAATTGATGGAGGACCAATTGCTTTTGGAGGAGATGCAGGAGGTTACATTAGAGGAAGGGGCGAGGTCACAAATGGTAAGCTCAACATTGAGAAGGTAAACTTTGTCAAGGAGGTTAGGTACAATCTTCTAAGTGTATTCCAATTTTGTGATCAGAGTCATAACATGCTCTTCACTGAGCATGAGTGCATTGTTCTCAGGCCCGGGGTGGTCATTCCTCATGAGCACATCCTGCTCAGAGCCCCCAGGAAAGAGAACATGTACAAGATGGACTTGCGAGAAACATTTCCCTCAAGAGAAGTTTCATGCTTTCTGTCTAAAGCAAATAATGATGAATCTTTCCTCTGGTGTAACACCCGGAAATTTCCTTTGAAGCCGACGAAAGAAGAAAAAGAAATAAAGTCCGAAGTCGAGGCACCAAACCCGCCAACGAGAGAAACTTCGATGCACGGGAGTATAAAAGGGGGAAAACACCCCCATTCTTCCCATTTTTAGCCAAGTGAGGAGGGGAGAAGAGAAAGACAAAAAGAGGAGAAAAGTTGGTTCGGGTGGATTCGAGCGTGGAAATCGACGTGGAGCGAGTCAAATCGAAGCTCTACTCGTCGAGATCGTTAAGGTGAGTTCTAGGACCCCTCTTTTACACGTTTTTAACTGATTTTGGGGCTGGAACACGTCTGAAAACCTATTTTCGAGTTTTTGGGTGAAGACCCGTTTTATGCATGTATGTATGTGTATGATGCGTTTGAGGCTTGATTTCTTGCTTGGTTATGCTTGAATGAGGTCGTGGTATGTTTCCCTAAGGTTTAGAATGGTTGATTTGAGCTTAAAAGAGGTTTGGAAGGGGTTGGAGGCCGAAACCCGCGGCTGCAGTCGAGTAAACTGCATTCTGCACCAGTTAGGGCAAGGCGACCGACTGGAGGGCGATTGGAGGCCATTCGGCCGATTAGAGTGCGACTGAGGTCCATGCGCACGCTTGCCATGCGACTGAGGTCCATACGCACGATGGTCATGCGACTGAAGTTCATGTGCTTGGGAGTCATGCGATTGAGAGATTGTGCGACTGAGGTTCATTCGCACGAAGGACATGCGACTGAAGCCCATGCGCCTGGAGGCTATGCGACTGAGGTTCATTCGCATAAAGGGTATGCGACTGAATCCCATACGCCTGAGGTTATGCGACTGAAGGCCATACGCATGAAAGCTATGCGACTGAGAGTCCATACGCATAGATGTCCATTCGCCCATACTCCATTCGCATAGGGTCCATTCGCATAGATGCCTGTAAGGATTCCTGAAGTCTGATGCAACCCAAAACAGCCTAAGTGTCTCAGCAGCATGCACTAAGTACTGAAGTGAAAAAATGCTTCGGAAGTTTTACACAAAGCATTAGAAAACTCTAAGTGTAAAATCTTCCGAAGCCAAGACCAATATCTTCCGAAGCCAAACATGAAGTCTTCCGAAGCTTCAAAGACAAAGTCTTCCGAAGCCTCATCCTATGAAGACAGATTTCTTCCGAAGACTTTTAGTACACATGCTTTATCTGATGTACTGTTCCATAAAGCACCTTTTCCGCTGCATCTCTGTAAAGTCACCAACTTACATGAGTTGGTGAAAAGGGCCTTGCTTTTGGTAACTGTACATTGAGGTCTTGAGTCTTCAACTTTCCACTTTATGTACTTTATCCTTTTTGTATTGTATAAGGATGTGAGCTATGGCATGTCATAGTCACAAGGTCAAAAGGCAGATATGCCTTTTGATCCTACAATTGATTTTGTTAGTGTCTAGTCAATTGTATCCAGCTGGCTTTCAAAGTATAGCCGGCTGTAGGTTGTAGTATAAGTATTTCAAGTTCTTGTATCTTTTCTTTATGCTTTGTAACACTTGTAAAAGAACTTGAGAAAGCAATATACTGCCTCCTTGAAACCCATACTCTCTTGTTCTGTCTCTTGCTTTACTTGTGTTCTTTGTATCAGTCTTCGGACATGAGTCGGGAGTATTGCATATGATGAGAATAACGGATGATAAGATCTGTGTCGCGTATCCCGGTACTGTGTCAGTCTTCGGACATGAGTCGGGGATATTGCATGAGACGAGATAATGAGGTGAGGGACTTTGTGTTGCAACAGACTCGGATGGAGTTCAATCCCTGTGATTGACTCATATGGGATCTTTGTCGCGTATCCCGGTGTTGTGTCAGTCTTCGGACATGAGTCGGGGGCTTGTGAGCAGGTCCCGGCACAACATCAGCTTTCGAGCATGAGTCGGGGATATTGCATGAGACAAGATTCGAGTAATAAAGAGTAATGAGCAAAGTAATGAAGGAAAGAACGAATGTATGAAATGAACGTTAACGAAATATCCTAATAATGTACGAAATGGGATCCTTGTCATTCGACCTCAGTAATCGTGGTTGTGTGCCATGAAGAGGGTAAAGCCTGACAGGATCTAGAAAGAAGTGAAAGATAATGATGTATGATAAATGATGAATGTAACGAACGTAATGATGAAGATAATAATGATATTATCTGTATGTACGTATGATGTGTGAACGCATGTATGTAACGAATGTTTTTATAAAGAAAGTAAAGAACGGTTTACGAAAGAAAAGTAAGTTTTATTATAAAACTAGAACTCACTCAGCAACACTGACTTTGATGTGTTTTCAGTTGGCAGGTATGTTGCAGAGGATGGCACGGGGCGGCTACTCAGTGCATTTTGGATGGCATCTTTATGTTTAATGCTTTTGTAATAAATGATATTGTTAAAGGAACGATTGTACTATTGTGCAAAAGTATTTTGATGGAATGAAATTGTGTTCTTAATGTTTCCGCTGTAACGTTTTTTTTACGAAAGTTAAATGTAGTATATGTTTTGAGTGCGATGATTGACCAACTGTAAGCGTCCTGGGAACGGGGCCTTACAAGTTGGCATCAGAGCCAAAGTTTAAGTGAATTGGGTAAATATTTTCAAAAACCTAATCTTAAACTGAGAATGGGACGGAAAGGGAATGGGATGCCAATCTGAGTAGCTGCGTGCCATCAGGTATTTTCGTAATGTTAACCGGTATTACGTGCGCATGTTATATGGTTTATGTGTTGCTGGTAGATTTAGATATTGATGTAGTCAGGATAGGTAATGCTCGGAGTATGAAGAGTAAAGTAAGTGGCTAATCACAACTGGCCACTGTAATTAGAGACTTACTATACTTGACATAAACTGAGCTGTTCCTTGAATGACCGTGTTAGTGTTTGAATCTTTCAGTGTGTTTAGAGAATGGCCGGTGGAAGATCTTCGAAAGCTTCTCGTGGTGGAGGTGGTGGTGGACGTGGTGCTGAACCACGGGTCACAAGAGGAAGGTCTAGGGCTGAAAGAGTAGTTCATGAAGAACCCGAGACCCCTCATCCTGAGGGCGGTGATGAGAATGCTAATCAGAGGGCCTCGATGAGAGAGGCGGTCGTGGAGGAAGTGCTTCAGGTCTTGCAGATGATTCTACCGTCTTTGGTGACCGAAGTGATAAAGACTGTTAGAGATGAAGAGAGGAAAGAAAGTGGTAGACCTTCGGGCGAAAGGAGACGACCCGAGACTGAAACGGTTCTCTCCGATGACGAAGAGGAAGAAGAAGAGGAAGAGCCTGCGCCGGATTTGGCACGAGGCTGTAACTATGGGGAATTTCAGCGATGCAAGCCCCCTACTTTTGATGGTAATGGCACTGCTGCTGCTGCTCACCGGTGGGTGAGGGAGATGGAAGCTGTCTTAAATATCAGCGAGTGCCGAGAAGATCAGAAAGTCAAATTTGCTACCCACTCTTTCGTGGACTCAGCTTTGTGCTGGTGGGACAACATAGTCCAAGTTGAGGGAAGCAGGGCTATTGGAAGGATGAGATGGTCAGAGTTGAAGAGGCTGGTGATTGAGGAGTTATGTCCTCACCGAGAGATGGATAAAGTTGAAAGAGAGTTCCTGATGCTGGAAGCGGAAACAATGACGCATCAGCAATACAGTACCAAGTTTAACGAAATGGCGCGGCTGGTGCCGGATCAGGTGACACCTCTTTCGCGAAAGATCAAGAGGTATATTCAGGGCTTGCCGATGGACATCCGCAGGCACATGATCGCTGCCCGGCCGAGCACGTTTAGGTCGGCAGTTGACCTGGCGGGAAGATTGTACGATGAGCGGGCGATGGCAATGACAAACGAAGGGGAGGAGCGAGCCTATGTTAAGAAGGGGAAAGGAAGGCGAGACAATGATGATAGGTTTGTGTATGAAGGTACGACGTCGAGGGACGATGATCGGAAGAGAATAGAAAGGAAATGAGAAGCATGCAGAAAGCGTGGTAGAGACCATGATGGAGAATGCAAGTGGGGACTGAACGTCTGTTTCCAGTGTGGGAAGGAAGGCCACAGGGCAAGGGATTGCCGCACAGCTAAGTGCTACGACTGTGGCGAGACTGGACATCTGAGCAGGGATTGTAAGAAGCAGAAGGCAGGAGGCTCCGGTGCGAGGAAAGGGAACAGAGGGTGAAGGTTAGAGCTTTTGCCATGACCGAGAGGAGGCTAGAGCGGACTTCGACTTGACGTCAGGTACGTTTCTGGTAATTTAAAATTTGTGCATCTATGATTTGAATGCGATGCTAGTAGTAGTCTCGTTCCTACTGCTTTATGTAGAATGTGGCATGTTAGGAGAAGGAACATCGATGAGTCCTTCGATGTAGAGATTGCTGTTAATGAATCCGCTAGGTTACTTAGATGCCCTAGAGGATTGCGGGATGGAATTGAGAAAGCGTTTGTTCTTGCTAGACCGTTCAGGATAGACTTGGGTGGATAGGCGTACATCGTAATGTGAAGGGGTTAGCGATCCATGAGGCTTGGACATATCGCCTATTTGGCCGATGTAAGGTGTGTGGATATACCAATATCTCAGCCGTCAGATGTATCAGGACGCGAGTAAAGATTATTGGTGGCCAGGTATGAAGTGTGACATGATGGAGTAAGTGAGTAGATGCCTAACTTGTCTACAAGTGAAGGCCGAGCACCAAACGACGTTTGGGAAATATTGAGGTGACTGAGGCAACGACTGAGAAGCCCGAAAGGATCAAAGCCCTGGGGGGAGTAGTCAGAGATAAATCAGAAGTCGTATGTTGATAAACGACGTAGAGAGATTGAACTCCAGGTGAGAGACAGGAAAAGAGATGAGATAGAATTGCCAGCAATGGTTCAAGGAACAATAGGTTTCGGGGACGAAACCTATTTAAGGGGGGTGGACTTGTAACACCCGGAAATTTCCTTTGAAGCCGACGAAAGAAGAAAAAGAAATAAAGTCCGAAGTCGAGGGACCAAACCCGCCAACGAGAGAAACTTCAATGCACGGGAGTATAAAAGGGGGAAAACACCCCCATCCTTCCCATTTTTAGCCAAGAGAGGAGGGGAGAAGAGAAGGACAAAAAGAGGAGAAAAGTTGGTTCGGGTGGATTCGAGCGTGGAAATCGACGTGGAGCGAGTCAAATCGAAGCTCTACTCGTCGAGATCGTTAAGGTGAGTTCTAGGACCCCTCTTTTACACGTTTTAACTGATTTTGGGGCTGGAACACGTCTGAAAACCTATTTTCGAGTTTTTGGGTGAAGACCCGTTTTATGCATGTATGTATGTGTATGATGCGTTTGAGGCTTGAATTCTTCTTGGTTATGCTTGAATGAGGTCGTGGTATGTTTCCCTAAGGTTTAGAATGGTTGATTTGAGCTTAAAAGAGGTTTGGAAGGGTTGGAGGCCGAAACCCGCGGCTGCAGTTGAGTGAACTGCATTCTGCACCAGTTAGGGCAAGGCGACCGACTGGAGGGCGATTGGAGGCCATTCGGCCGATTGGAGTGCGATTGAGGTCCATGCGCATGCTTGCCATGCGACTGAGGTCCATACCCACGATGGTCATGCGACTGAAGTTCATGTGTTTGGGAGTCATGCGATTGAGAGATTGTGCGACTGAGGTTCATTCGCACGAAGGACATGCGACTGAAGTCCATGCGCCTGGAGGCCATGCGACTGAGGTTCATTTGCATGAAGGGTATGCGACTGAATCCCGTACGCCTGAAGTCATGCGACTGAAGGCCATACGCATTAAAGCTATGCGACTGAGAGTCCATACGCATAGATGTCCATTCGCCCATAGTTCATTCGCATAAGGTCCATTCGCATAGATGCCCATTCGCCTAAGTGTTCAGAAATGATAGCCGATATGAAATTCCTCGATGATGTGAAGGGCATGGATGGTATAAGGTGACGCAGGATGATAAGCTCATGATGATGATGATGATGTTGATGATAATGATATGTATGACGTTATGTATGATGTTAGGCATGGTGGTGCGTGTGATGCATAGTATGTATGATGTGTGTGATGTGATGTATGATTAATGCGTATGTATGATGATGCTACATGTCTATGTTTATGTTTATGTTCCTTATTATGTATGTTTATCTTTCTATTCCTTTACGTTGAACGTTAATGAATGAAATGAAAATATTATGTAACGTAAAGTGAAAGATAAGGAAAAGAGGAACGTAATGAATGAATGCATGCATTAATGAATGAATGGATGAACGAATGAAAGGTTTGCAAGCAGATGTATGATGTGAGCGACTTTGTGTTGCAACAGACTCGAAAGAGGCCCTTGTTGCATACTCCGGTACTGTGCCAGTCTTCGGACATGAGTTGGGGGTTTGTGAGCAGGCCCCGGCACAGTATCAGTCTTCGGACATGAGTCGGGAGTATTGCATATGATGAGAATGACGGATGATGAGATCCGTGTCGCGTATCCCGGTACTATGTCAGTCTTTGGATATGAGTCGGGGGTTTGTTTATCAGGCCCCAGCACAGTATCAGTCTTCGGACATGAGTCGAGGATATTGCATGAGACGAGATAATGAGGTGAGGGACTTTGTGTTGCAACAGACTCGGATGGAGTTCAATCCCTGTGATTGACTCATATGGGATCTTTGTCGCGTATCCCGGTGTTGTGTCAGTCTTCGGACATGAGTCGTGGGCTTGCGAGCAGTCCCAGCACAGCATCAACTTTCGAGCATGAGTCGGGGATATTGCATGAGACAAGATTCGAGTAATAAAGAGTAATGAGCAAAGTAATGAAGGAAAGAACGAATGTATGAAATGAACGTTAACGAACTATCCTAATAATGTACGAAATGGGATCCTTGTCATTCGACCTCAGTAATCGTGGCTGTGTGCCATGAAGAGGGTAAAGCCTGACAGGATCTAGAAAGAAGTGAAAGATAATGATGTATGTTAAATGATGAATGTAACGAACGTAATGATGAAGATAATAATGATATTATCTGTATGTACGTATGATGTGTGAACGCATGTATGTAACGAATGTTTTTATAAAGAAAGTATAGAACGGTTTTACGAAAGAAAAGTAAGTTTTATTATAAAACTAGAACTCACTCAGCAACGCTGACTTTGATGTGTTTCCAGTTGGCAGGTATGTTGATGAGGATGGCACGGGGCGGCTACTCAGTGCCTTTTGGATGGCATCTTTATGTTTAGTGCTTTTGTAATAAATGATATTGTTAAAGGAACGATTGTACTATTGTGCAAAAGTATTTTGATGGAATGAAATTGTGTTCTTAATGTTTCCGCTGTAACGTTTTTTTTTTACGAAAGTTAAATGTAGTATATGTTTTGAGTGCGATGAATGACCAACTGTAAGCGTCCCGGGAACGGGGCCTACATCTGGCATAAAATAATGTGCCATGTAAATTTTAAAAACATGAATAAATTAATTAAGAATGATTTGGTAACTGGAATACCAAAGAAAGAGTTTACAAGTGATGACCACTGTGTTGCATGCCTGAAGGGGAAGCAACACAAGGTATCTCACAAGCCAAAGGAAAGAAATTCCATCATTAATCCCCTACACTTATTACATATAGATCTCTTTGGCCCCACCAGTGTAATGAGTCTAGGAAGGACCTCTTATTGTTTGGTGATCATAGATGATTTTAAAAGATTCACTTGGGTCTTCTTTCTTAGAACTAAGGATGAGACCCCTGAGATTCTAAAGAATTTCATCTTAAAGATTGAGAATCAATGTGATCACAAGGTCAAAACCATAAGATGTGATCAAGTAACTGAATTCAAGAATCAAATCCTTGATACATTTTGTGATGAAAAGGGTATTACAAGACAATATAGTGCTCCCAAGACTCCTCAGCAAAATGGTGTTGCTGAGAGGAGAAACATGACACTAATTGAAGCTGTAAGAACTATGTTGTCTGACTCTAAACTGCCCATCACCTTCTGGGCAGAGGCAGTGAACACTGCTTGCTATGTGCAAAATAGAGTTTTAGTGGTTAAGACACATGGTAAGACTCCTTATGAACTTTGACACAAGAGAAAACCTTTCATTGGTTTTCTCAGGTCATTTGGATGTCCTTGCACCATCTTGAATACCAAAGATCAAATTGCCAAGTTTGTTGAGAAATCAGATGATGGACACTTTATTGGATACTCTTCTCAAGCTAAAGCTTATAGAGTATACAATCTCAGAACTAGAGTAGTTGAGGAGTCAGCCAGTGTGAAAGGTTCTGGTCTGGATTGGCTATTTGATCTTGATTTAGTTACCAACTGTTTTAACAAATCTTGTGAGAATGTTTCAGGGTCCACAAATATACTACCTACAGGTGATCCTGATCCAAGATTTGAGCTAAGAAAACCTTCAAGTTATACATCTTCAGCTCCAGTGGTAACTAATCCTACAAATGAAGCTTCTACCAGCACATCAATGACAAATCCTGCTGATACTTCTGAGGTGCCTTCAAATTCCAGCTTAGAGGCACAAAACTCAGAGGAAGGAGCTTCAAATGTTGGAGAAAATGGTGGTGGTGAAAGTGATCAGGAATTTCTTGATGCTGATAACCACTCCATTGAAGACAACATCAATCATATCACACACTCATTGGATCAAGTCAATCTTGATAAGTGTGCTGATGTGGAGGGTGAATCTTTTTTGCCAGATCAGAATTTCTCAAATTTAGATCTGTCTAAGCAACTTGCTGTGATCCCTCAGCTAAGGATCCACAAGTTTCATCCTACCACAAACATCATTGGAGATGTTGATTCAGGGGTGAGAACAAGAGGACAAACCCATGAAGCAAATGTTTGTCTTCACTCTTGTTTCTTGTCCCAGATAGAGCCAAAGAAAATTGATGAGGCTCTAAAGGATGGAAGTTGGGTTGAAGTTATGCAAGAGGAGCTGCTTCAATTCAAAAGGCAAAAGGTTTGAAACCTATATCCTCTTCCTCAAGGGAAGACTACCATAGGAACCAAATGGGTTTTTAGGAATAAGAAGGATGATAGAGGACTTGTCATCAAGAACAAGGCAAGACTAGTTGTTCAAGGCTATACTCAAGAAGGAATTGACTACACAGATGTTTTTGCTCCTGTAGCAAGACTTGAAGCTGTTAGGATATTCCCAGCTTTTGCTGCATCCAAGAACTTCAAGGTCTACCAACTTGATATCAAGTGTGCTTTTTTTTATGGGGTGATTGATGAAGAGGTGTATGTCAGACAACCACCTGGGTTTGCAAATCCTGATCATCCTGATTATGTCTGCAGGCTTGATAAAGCTCTTTATGGGCTGTACCAAGCACCAAGGAAGTGGTATGAGACTCTATCTCAGTATCTCTGTCAACATGGCTACAAAAGGGGTAGTATAGATGGAACTCTCTTCATCAAAGGAACAGGAAATAATATAATGCTAGTTCAAGTATATGTAGATGACATTATCTTTGGGTCAACTAATCCAAAGCTCAGCAAAGACTTTGAGAAACTGATGAAAGACAGATTTGAAATGAGTTCCATGGGGAAACTCAATTTCTTTCAAGGAATTCAAGTGAAGCAAGTTGACAATGGCATCTTCATAAGTCAGTCAAAGTATGTACAAGACATACTTAAAAGGTTCAACACGACTGATTGTAAGGTTGCTAAGACACCCATAGCCAGAGTTCACTCCCTTGGACCTGATCTTGAGGGGGAGTGTGTTGATGAGCATCTCTATAGGGCAATGATTGGGTCTCTTATGTACCTCACAGCTAGCAGGCCAGATATCATGTTTGCTACATGCATTTGTGCAAGATATCAAGCCAACCCCAAGATGTCACACCTGGTCACTGTCAAAAAAATTTTAAGATATCTCAAAGGTGCTTCATCACTTGGCCTTTGGTATCCAAAGAATTCTGACTTTAATCTGTATGCTTATACAGATAGTGACTATGGTGGTTGCAACATGACTGCAAAGTCTACATCAGGGGGATGTCAATTTCTTGGTGGAAGAGTAGTCTCTTGGCAATGTAAGAAACAATCCTGTGTGTCTGCATCAACTGCTGAGGCTGAATACATTGTTGTTGCAAGCTGCTGTGCTCAAGTGCTTTGGATTCAAAATCAGATGTTGGACTATGGATTCAACTTTAAAGAGACTCCCATCCACATAGACAACACCAGTGTTATCTCCATCACAGAGAATCCTGTGCAGCACTCAAGGACAAAGCATATCAATATCATGTATCATTTGATTAGAGATAACTTTGAAAAGGGATTAATCAAACTAGTCAAAGTTAACGCAAATGAACAATATGCTGATCTGTTCACCAAAGCTTTTGATGAGCAGAGATTTAAATATCTTGTATAAGCTATTGGGATGATTAACTTTGAATAGCTTTTCTTAAAACTTAATCATATTTATTTCTAAAACCTGTGTGTCCTAAGTTGTCTATTTTATCACCTTCATAAGCCCTTGTTTTCTTTGGAAGAAAATCTTTTCAAAAGACTTTTCTTAGATTTTTGAAAATTTTGATCTCTTTTCTTTTCGGAAGATTTAAAATTACCTTCGGAAGAAATTTATGTCTTAGTAAACGAATAACTGCTTCAGTACTTTTACCTTTGGAAGAAACTTCCTAAATATCTTCTGAAGCTTAAAATCAACTTAAGTACCCTGTATGTTTTCAAAGCACAAGTTTCTTCCGAAAGCAATTTACCTTCGGAAGTTTTTATTCTTCTTAGAATAAAAATCTCTGAGTGATAATTCTCTTCCGAAGCCAATTTGCCTTCGGAAGCATTTTCTTCAGAACTTCCGAAGCAAATAACCTTCGGAAGATTTCTCGACTTCCAAGAAAACTACTTTTTGGGCAAAAGTAAACTACTTTTCAGAGGTGGGACCGACAACCGGATTTCAAAGTTTATCCTCTTTTATTAACTTTGTCTCAAATCCTTTTCACATAAATACCCAACGGTTCCCCCCTCTTTCACTATCTTCTTCAATTACACTATTTCTTAAACCTAAATTCTCCCAAACCACCTTTGTTCTTTATCTTTCTTCATCCTTAAGCGTCTTAAATGGCCAACCTAAACTGAGAAACAACCCAGATTTCTCCATGCAACTTCACAGGCAACATAACCAGGTTGCTCTGTTAAGCTCTAAGAAAGATGAAAGTTTCTCAGAGATTTGCCGTTTCTTAGCTCTATCCAACTACTTCACCTCCCTTACCATTTATCCTACTCTCTATGAGGATCATCTGCTTGAATTCTGGAAGACCTGCCAAGAGGTCATTATGGATGGGGAGAAGGCACTGTCTGCCACAGTGCAAGGGAGGACAATCTTCATCACTCCGGCCATCATGAACCCTCACTTGCAGCTGGATGATCAAGAAGGTGAGTTGTCCTTCCCAATGAAAGCTGTAAATCATTCCTTTGAGCAGATGGGCTATGAGGTAGATTTCTCTGTAAAGACCTTCAAGAAAAGGAAGGTCTCATCCCAGTGGAAATACCTGCTTCATGTGGTTATCCAATGCTTGTCTAACAAGCATGGAGGGTGGGACCAGATTCCTGAGGATCTCTCCTTCATAGTACATGGAATGGTTTAAGGGGTCAAGTTCAGGTACTCTCAGTTTGTTTATGCAAAGTTGCTTGCTAACTTGGACTCCTTAGAGTATTATATGTTTTCTAGATATGTTCAACACATTCCCAACTGTGAACTGGGCTCACAGTTGAAGGAAACAGATAATATTTTTAAATTGGGACAGATGAAGCCCGGCATCTTTAAAATTATGAAAAAACCAACTGTAGGCTTCTCAGGGGTAGAAACACCCTTGTCCCAAAAATGTTAGAGCTCATTGCTAAAGGTGACAACCTAGCAACACAAACTAGTGTTGAACCCACACCTTCTACCTCCCAACCACCAAAAAGACCACAAATCACCCTCACCTACCATAGAAAATCCAAACGAACCCCTGCTCAAGCTATTGAGTCTATGCAGGCCCCCATATACTCACCCATACAGGAGGAAGTGGACACTAGAGCTCCCACTTCCCCTGAGGAGCAAACCACTCCCATCTCTTCAAGAATCAGTGGTGAGGTTCCTCATGCTCACCCTGATGAGCTCATAAGCCAACCTGCCTTAAGCCCTCACTCTAAGTCTCAACACTCAAGTGAATAACCTTCAGGGGACAGTTACCATCCCCAGCCTTTAGACTTAAATCAACTCATTCCTAACCTCTCATTCTATACTGATGAAGACTTAGGTTTCAGTGGGTACCATGAGTCTCTCTACTCTTCCCCTACTCAAAGAGAGATGAGTACTCCTGAGTCTCCTTTGTCTAGCCCACATCAGTCACCCATCACTGAGGTGGATACTACTGAACCTGTTCAGGATATCCATATGGAAGAGGCTTTCACTTCAGCAAGTGATTACATCATTAAGACCTCAACCATGGCAACTCAGCCCCTTGACACTTCAACTGAGGCTGTCAATGTGCAGAGGAAATCCAGCAGCCAAGAACCTGAAGCTGGTGGTGAGAGAGAGGACTAGTCCAATCATCTCATTCCCCAATGATTCTTCTAATGAAGATGAGGAGAATCTGAGACTAAAGGTGCAAAAACTGTCAAAAACGTGCTCCTATTTCGTCTTTAAGGTTAGTCACCTTGAATCTCATGTGACTACCCTGCAAAATAGGGTCAATGATCACAACTTGAGATATCTTATTTCAGGGAAAAACTAGCTGGGAGACCTTTAAGGGGAGCTCAACCAGGAACACAAGAACCTGTGAATGTGATTGACCTAACTCCTAGCTCACCTATGCAAGAGAGTGATGCTACCAAAAAGGGGGAGAAAGTCATTACATTCACAGAACCTGGGAGTTCTTCAAAGAGTATGGACATTAAGGACTCACCATCCTCACTTGCAATTGTGCATACTCAAAAACTTCCTCAAGTTCATATTAATGTGGACATTATAGACTCTTTCATTAGGAGTCTCTTTGAGGAAGGCGTTCCAAGGGCAATGTCATCTCCACCTCAAGAAACTTCAAACTACATTATTGGGTGGAGGTATTGTCACACCCTCAATTTCCACGAACGGGGTTTTACCGTTAGGAGTGTGACATACCAGGATCTCAGACACGGTCATATCAAACGACTCTATATGAATTTAAAATAAACATTTGACTTTGATCAAAGTAGAAACATAACGAAATAAACATCAGTGCGGAAGCGAATAAACGAAAGGTAAACTAGTACTGAAAGTTATAAGTGCTAAGTCAAAACAAAATGTTCAATGCAAGTAAATAAGTTTGATGATGCATGTCCTGAGTGCGTTCCTTAATCGTGCATCATGCTTAAGCATTCCTGTTACCTAAGAAAACATGCTAAAGTGTGTCAACATAAAGTTGGTGAGTTCACAGGTTTTATCACAGATAAAAATGTTTGTAACTGTTTGAATGGTAAAGTAATTAAAGCATATCGATAGGTAGCTAGCCTATAAACAAGTTAGTTAGCGTTTCAAACCGAAGCTGACTGTTTGTATGTTTGTATGTTCGTTGCCTTCCCGTCATGTCTCACTAGACAATGACAAATGTTAGGTCAATAACGCACCCGTTTGACCTCCAATCAAGCTAGCGCGACTAGCCCGGGCGGGGTTTGTCAAACCCAGTAGTACTACTCAGAAATACCTCGCTACACATTACTAACGGTTCGAGAATGTAAGGACTTTCCAAGAATGTTTGCACTAACGTAACAGGCGATATCAATAATACTAAAACCATTTTGTAAATACGTTTGCATGTTTTCTCCCCCAAAAAGGAAAGAAAATAAAATAGGGGCCGTGAAGACTCACCTCGAATGCGTTGCAACAAATCAAAAGGTACGCACAAAGTATCGGGTTCCAATTAACCTGAGTTTCATTTAATATTTGTTTGAGATTGAATATTCATAATGGAATTAATTACTCAAAATAGAATGGTATGGTTCGTGATCACGCCTCGGTTCGGATACGGTGCGAGTTATCGATTGCTTCATTTACATGTAAACACACACAAATACTAATTCCCTTCGAAAATATAAACACCCAATTATCGCGTATAAATGTATTATATACTCAACTATCATTATTACTACTAATATCATTATTCTTAACCTTACGTTTAATAACACGACCCACAAGAAATATATATATTGGCATATACTGAATATATTTTACTCACACATATATATCACATACATATATAACACACAATATAAAATATGTATTCTTATATATAAATATAATATGGCAGACATATTATATATATATATGTAGTAAACAACACACCCCCATGCATTAATACATACACATCCACGCATTAGCACACATGCTTCCCTTTAACCCACTACACACTCACAATACATATTTATTCTCCACAATGCACATGCACCCACTCAAGAATCCTCCTGCTCCTACCAAAGACTCCATGTGCCCACTAAAGAACTCCATGCACCTAAACACGCAACCACATCCATGCATCCATTAAATTGTCCCATGCACCTCCCATGCGTCTACCCCTCTAACACACACACCCACATAACACACACCATACGCATACATACATGCACATCCACCTTCTGCAATTGAAATCATACTCACACACACAAGATGATTCACATATATAAACAAAAACTTGGGACCAAACGATCACCCGACCGGGTAACCGCAAGGCGTTCACCCCGGTTCACACCCACGCACAACGTAGGCATGAAACCGAACGTTAAATCGCAACAACCGTTCTAGATCGAAAGGCCGAACCGAACACTAGCGTGATAACAGAACCGAATCTGCGTCCTATAAAACGATGTAATTTCCAAAGAGAACGTACCGTATGATGAAAGAGATGATGCGGTATAACGGCGGTGCGTCAACGAGGCTAGTGGTTGAGAGAGCTTTTACCAGTCGGAGGGAGAGAGGTTTGTGAATGATGGTGGTACTAGGGTTGACGGCAAGAATGGAGTCGAGATGGGGGTTGACCGTGGAGAAGGAGGGCTGCCGTCGAAGGGATTTTGCTAGGGTTGTGGAGTTTCGGGAGTGAGAAACGGGAATGGGGGTTTGGGTGGTTATTAAATAGATATGGTGTATTAGAATTTTTACAATATAGCCCCCTCTATTTTGTTGTGGTTTCATTTAGTTAGTTTTGTTAGATTTAGGTTAACTAACAACAATAACTACATTTTCCTTTAAATTAAAATAATTATAGAATCGTGGTGAGAGGTTAAATAACAAAAACGAATGAGGATAACCTGAAAACTAGAGTTGTCACATCATCCCCTTGTTGAAGAAATTTTCGTCCCGAAAATTAGAACATCAGATTAATAAAGAAACACTGGGTTCAACCGCGACAACAAAGGGGCTTGCTTAGGATATGGTTTCTGGAGTTTCTGCAACAAACCCAAAACAAAGAAATGTAAGGTTTCGTGAGAGTTGCGACATTATCCCCTTGTTGAAGGGAATTTCGTCTCGAAATTTAAAGAAAGATATCTTAAGAATGGATACCTTGAGAATTAGATGTCTGGCCTTTGAACAGTTGTGGGTATTTCTTCTTCATTTGATCCTCGCGTTCCCAGGTAAACTCTGGTCCACGCCTTGAGTTCCAACGGACTTTGACGATAGGGATACGACTATGTTTGAGCATTTTGACCTCTCGGTCCATAACTTCCACCGGTTCCTCGATGAAACGTAGTTGTTCATCCACATGTATCTCGTCTAACGGAACGATGAGAGTCTCGTCTGCAAGGCATTTCCTCAGGTTTGAAACATGGAACACATCGTGTACTCCACTGAGTTCTTCGGGTAGGTTCAGCTGATAGGCTACGGGGCCAACCCGTTTGACAATCTCAAACGGTCCCACGTATCTAGGGCTTAGTTTTCCACGTTTCCCGAAACGAATCACACCCTTCCAAGGTGACACTTTCAAAAGCACCTTGTCACCAATTTGAAATTCCAACGGTCGGCGACGTTTGTCAGCATAACTCTTCTGTCGGTCACGTGCTGCTGCCATGCGGTTACGGATTTGTACTATCTTCTCAGTCGTTTCATGCACAAGTTCAGGACCGGTAAGTTGACTTTCTCCAACTTCCGCCCAACAAATAGGTGATCGGCACTTACGCCCATACAGTGCCTCGAATGGAGCAGCTTTGATCGACGTGTGATAACTGTTATTGTAAGAAAACTCAACCAACGGTAAGTGAGTTTCCCAACTGCTGCCGAAATCAATCACGCAAGCGCGTAACATGTCTTCCAAAGTCTGGATCGTACGCTCACTCTGGCCATCCGTTTGGGGATGATATGCAGTACTCATGTCTAGCCGTGTACCCAATGCTCGTTGTAATGATTGCCAGAAATGTGAGGTAAATCGAGCGTCACGATCGGAGATGATAGAAATTGGCACACCGTGCCGAGAGACTATTTCTCTGAGGTAAATACGTGTTAACTTCTCCATTCTATCAGTCTCTCTGATTGGTAAGAAGTGTGCGGATTTCGTCAATCGATCTACAATTACCCAAATGGCATCGCATCCGCTGGGTGTTCGTGGCAGTTTCGTGATGAAGTCCATAGATATCTGCTCCCACTTTCATACCGGAATTTCTGGTTGTTGTAGTAAACCAGACGGTCGTTGATACTCCACCTTAACCTTAGAACAGGTTAAGCATCTGCTTACGTAAGTGGCAATGTCAGCTTTCATGTTTGGCCACCAGTAAAGTACTTTTAGATCGTGATACATCTTGTCTGAACCCGGATGAATAGAATACCGTGACTTGTGAGCTTCGTCCATTACCAGCTCTCGTAGGTCTCCATATAAAGGAACCCATATTCGGTCCATAAAGTAGCGGATTCCGTCCGATTTGGTTTCTAGTTGTTTCTCCATGCCTCTTAGTGATTCGGCTTTCAGGTTCTCGTTTTTCAAAGCTTCAAGTTGTGCATTACGTATTTGGTCGGGTAATCTAGTGTGAATGGTGAGTTGCAATGCTCGAACTCGCTTTGGCTTAGGTGTTTCCTTTCGACTTAGGGCGTCGGCTACTACGTTAGCCTTACCCGGATGATATTTGATTGCACAGTCGTAGTCGTTCAACAACTCGACCCAACGACGTTGCCTCATGTTCAGCTCCTTCTGTTCGAAAATGTGCTGAAGACTCTTGTGATCGGTATAAATGGTGCACTTGGTACCGTACAAGTAGTGTCTCCATATCTTGAGAGCAAACACAACGGCTCCCAACTCTAAGTCGTGTGTCGTGTAGTTCTTCTCGTGAACCTTTAACTGTCGGGAAGCGTATGCGATCACCTTCTCGCGTTGCATTAGCACACAACCGAGACCCTGAATAGAAGCATCGCAATACACCACAAAGTCTTTGGTTCCCTCGGGTAAAGACAATATCGGTGCCGTGCAGAGTTTCTGTTTTAAGAACTGAAAGGTTGATTCCTGCTTGTCACCCCAACTGTACACAATGCCCTTCTGAGTTAACGCTGTAAGTGGTTGAGCGATTTTCAAAAACCCTTCGATAAATCGTCGGTAATAGCCAGCCAATCCAAGGAACTATCGTACCTCCGTCGGAGTCTTTGGCGTAGCCCAGTTCTTGATAGCTTCTATCTTTGCTGATCGACATGTATGCCCTTCTCGTTGACTACATGACCCAAGAATTGGACTTCTCGAATCCAGAAGTCGCACTTCGAGAATTTGGCGTAGAGCTGCTCTTGTTTTAGTAGTTGCAAGATAAGCCGAAGGTGTTCCTCATGTTCCTCCTTGTTCCTTGAATAGATCAGAATGTCATCAATGAAAACGATAACAAACTTGTCCAGGTAGGGTTTGCACACTCGGTTCATAAGATCCATGAAAACCGCTGGTGCATTAGTCAGACCAAATGGCATTACCAGAAACTCATAGTGTCCGTATCGGGTTCTGAATGCCGTCTTTGATATGTCCTCCTCTCGGACTCTCAGTTGGTGATACCCTGATCTTAAATCTATCTTCGAATAAAAGCTCGACCCTTGCAGTTGATCAAACAGATCATCGATGTGAGGTAGAGGATAACGGTTCTTAACCGTCACTTTGTTTAGTTCACGATAATCGATACACATGCGAAAAGTCCCATCCTTTTTCTTGACAAACAGGACTGGGGCTCCCCACAGTGATGAACTAGGCCTGATGAATCCTTTATCCAGGAGCTCTTGCAGTTGAGTAGACAGTTCTTGTAATTCCTTCGGAGCTAATCTGTATGGTGCTCTAGCAATAGGTGCGGCTCCAGGTGTCAAATCAATCAGGAACTCGACTTGACGGTGCGGTGGAAGACCAGGTAAGTCTTCAGGGAAAACTTCAGGAAAGTCGCGAACGATAGGGATATCTTCGATCTTCTTTTCTTCAGTGGTCTTTTCAGTGATTATAGCTAGGATAGCGGGATGGCCTTTGCGTAAACACTTCTGGGCTTTCATATACGAAATGATGCTAGAAACGACACCACTTTTCTCACCCTGTACGGATAAGACTTCACCACTAGGAAGTGGTACACGAACAATTTTCTCGTGACAAAATATCTCAACTTGGTTCTTAGATAGCCAGTCCATGCCAACGACCACGTCAAAACTACCAAGTGTAACTGGCATGAGGTCTATATCTAACTTGTGTCCCGATAGTTCTAGTTTACATCCTTTGAGAATATGTGTTGCCTCAATCATTTTACCATCAGCTAGTTCTACGGTGTAACTAGGTTCTATTTCGGTTAACGTTACATCTACAAGTTTGCTAAACTTGGTAGAGATAAAGCTCCTATCAGCACCGGTATCAAATAATACAGAAGCAAAACAGTCGTTCAGAGGAAACGTACCGGTAACTACGTTTTGATCATTCCTTGCCTCACTAGACCCAATCACGAAAGCTCGACCTTTAGCGCCATTCCCATAGTTGTTGTTTCCATTATTCCCCCTGTTTCCATTCTTCAGTTTTGGGCAATCCTTCCTATAGTGACCCTCTTTACCACACTCAAAACAGCCTCTAGTCACTTCACCCTGTCGTTGTTGATAAGGTTGTTGCCTGGTCATCAGTTCACCCCTACAGTCTTTAGCAGCATGGCCCATTCTTCCACACCTTTGACAACGAAAACGATCACACTAGCCATGATGATGAAAGTTACATTTGTTGCACTTTGGATACTTGCCCACATAGTTACTTGCTCCCTGACCATTGTTGTTGTTGTTCTGATTATTGTTGGTGAAGCTTCTGGAAGAGTCAAACTTTCTGACTTGTTGTTGCTGGGTGTTGTTCGAGTTTGAGGACTTGCTGGTGGTATTATCCCATTTTCTTTTATAGTCAGATGAACCAGATGTAGTACTACGTTTAGGCAGAGTGCCCTGCGCCACTGCCTGATCAGTGAGCCTGTGAGCTAGCCGGATAGCATGCTGAATAGTCTCAGGGTCCGCAGCTATGACACTAGCTTGGATCTGAGGAGCTAACCCATCAATGTACCTCTCAATCCTTTTGTAGTCTGGGTCTACCATCTGAGGACATAAAGTAGCCAACTCGTGCGAACGAGTCGTATATTCCTCAATGTTGGAGCCAACCATTTTAAGATTCCAGAATTCACTTTCCAGCTTCTGGACTTCGTTCCTTGGGCAATATTCTTCCCTCATCAATTTCTTGAAGTCATCCCATGGCAGACTATTAGCAGCATCAAGTCCTAAGGTCTGGACCTATGAGTTCCACCATGTTAGAGCGGGTCCTTCCAATGTGCCGGAGGCGTATTTGACACGACTCTCAACAGGATAGTTGCACATGGCGAATACTGACTCAAGTTTCTCCAGCCAGCAAAGTAATGTGACAGCACCCTCAGAACCACTGAAAGAGTGGGGCTTGCAGTCCATAAACATCTTGAAGGTACAGATAGTTGGACCTGAATCAAAAGGACATATAATTGTTTAAGAATCAATATATGTTATCGTAGGGAAAACTAACGTGTCTGCTGATTCTAGTTTACCTCCTTGATTCAGATTTTGATTGTTCTGGTTCTGATTGCGGGTCTGCTCATAAGCTGCAAGCGCGTCAGCTACACGCTCATTGATGATGGCATCCAATTCAGCCTGAGTCATGTTGATGTTTCCTCGTCCACTCGGTCGTCCAGTTCTTCTTCCAGACATGATTCTTCAATTCACAATACACGACAGTCACTATCAAATAATAACTATTGATAACAATGAATTGTTTCATACTGGTAGGAATGGAGGATTTGTTTGCATATCGATAGTGAGGTTTTATGAGCACCGAGACCTCATGTCTCCACGTATAGCAAATGAAAATTTGTACTGATTATGACCGTTATCACCAAATAGAGTTGCCAGAGTTCTCATGCACGACAAATTACAATTACGTGTGCACCCGTGATTCTAATTTGCTTTGCATGGTCACCCATGGTTCCTCCCATTCGAGATAGCATGCCTTGTCAAGTACCGAGTGTTATCAATGATAGAGGTATCAAAGATATGTTTATTATACTAAGGGTCAAATAACTAAGGTTGTACAAAGGATTCGGTTAAGATAACAACGGGAATTAAGACGATCTGGCCTTTTCCCTTTGAAGCTCTAAGCGTCTTCATGTCTAAGCCTGATCCTCTGATAGACTTCAAATCCCTTGGTTGTCCCACGTTTACTGTTCAGACGAGTGAAGATGATAGGGCATGTTGGAAATAGAGACAAGTACGATAGAGTTTGAAAGAGTAATGTGCGTTGTTCTCCTTGTTCGTCGTCGTTAGGTTTGTCGTGTGTGCTAGAATAGTGTTCGTGTTCCAAAGTGATAATGTTCGATCCAAGTCGTCGTTGCTTCAACTACGAGAGAGGAAGAAACAGATGTAGATGTTGGAATGTGGGCGAGCGGGACTCTCCGCCCCTCTATTCGTAGAGGATGATGCAGTGTCATAGGTAGTGCAAATGATGTTATGTTCGTTTAGTAATGCAAATGTTAGCATGTCGGGAGAAGGGTGTTCGTTCAACAGTTGTAATCATGTAAGAGTGTCTGGGCAATGCTAGTGTTGTGTTCTACGGCTATAGTCTAGATGCAAATGCAATCCTAGTTCTCTAAACCAGTGGCTCTGATACCAATCTGTCAAACCCTCAATTTCACACGAACGGGGTTTTACCGTTAGGAGTGTGACATACCAGGATATCAGACACGGTCATATCAAACGACTCTATATGAATTTAAATAACATTTGATTTGATCAAAGTAGAAAAATAACGAAATAAAAATCAGTGCGGAAGACGAATATAACGAAAGGTAAACTAGTACTGAAAGTTATAAGTGCTAAGTCAAAACAAAATGTTCAATGCAAGTAAATAAGTTTGATGATGCATGTCCTGAGTGCGTTCCTTAATCGTGCATCATGCTTAAGCATTCCTGTTACCTGAGAAAACATGCTAAAGTGTGTCAACATAAAGTTGGTGAGTTCACAGGTTTTATCACAGATAAAAATGTTTGTAACTGTTTGAATGGTAAAGTAATTAAAGCATATCGATAGGTAGCTAGCCTATAAACAAGTTAGTTAGCGTTTCAAACCGAAGCTGACTGTTTGTATGTTTGTATGTTTGTTGCCTTCCCGTCATGTCTCACTAGACAATGACAAATGTTAGGTCAATAACGCACCCGTTTGACCTCCAATCAAGCTAGCGCGACTAGCCCGGGCGGGGTTTGTCAAACCCAGTAGTACTACTCAGAAATACCTCGCTACACATTACTAACGGTTCGAGAATGTAAGGACTTTCCAAGAATGTTTGCACTAACATAACAGGCGATATCAATAATACTAAAACCATTTTGTAAATACGTTTGCATGTTTTCTCCCCCAAAAAGGAAAGAAAATAAAATAGGGGCCGTGAAGACTCACCTCGAATGCGTTGCAACAAATCAAAGGTACGCACAAAGTATCGGGTTCCAATTAACCTGAGTTTCATTTAATATTTGTTTGAGATTGAATATTCATAATGGAATTAATTACTCAAAATAGAATGGTATGGTTCGTGATCACGCCTCGGTTCGGATATGGTGCGAGTTATCGATTGCTTCATTTACATGTAAACACACACAAATACTAATTCCCTTCGAAAATATAAACACCCAATTATCGCGTATAAATGTATTATATACTCAACTATCATTATTACTACTAATATCATTATTCTCAACCTTACGTTTAATAACACGACCCACAAGAAATATATATATTGGCATATACTGAATATATTTTACTCACACATATATATCACATACATATATAAACACAATATAAAATATGTATTCTTATATATAAATATAATATGGCAGACATATTATATATATATATATATATATATATATATATATATATATATATATATATATATATGTAGTAAACAACACACCCCCATGCATTAATACATACACATCCACGCATTAGCACACATGCTTCCCTTTAACCCACTACACACTCACAATACATATTTATTCTCCACAATGCACATGCACCCACTCAAGAATCCTCCTGCTCCTACCAAAGACTCCATGTGCCCACTAAAGAACTCCATGCACCTAAACACGCAACCACATCCATGCATCCATTAAATTGTCCCATGCACCTCCCATGCGTCTACCCCTCTAACACACACCCACATAACACACACCATACGCATACATACAT
The DNA here is from genome assembly GCA_025215565.1 of Flaveria ramosissima. Taxonomy (NCBI): domain Eukaryota; kingdom Viridiplantae; phylum Streptophyta; class Magnoliopsida; order Asterales; family Asteraceae; genus Flaveria; species Flaveria ramosissima. Next base: position 6,565,410 of record CM046030.1, on the reverse strand, counting down.
GCAAATCCACCTTCTGCAATTGAAATCATACTCACACACACAAGATTACTGAGATTCACATATATAAACAAAAACTTGGGACCAAACGATCACCCGACCGGGTAACCGCAAGGCGTTCACCCCGGTTCACACCCACGCACAACGTAGGCATGAAACCGAACGTTAAATCGCAACAACCGTTCTAGATCGAAAGGCCAAACTGAACACTAGCGTGATAACAGAACCGAATCTGAGTCCTATAAAACGATGTAATTTCCAAAGAGAACATACCGTATGATGAAAGAGATGATGCGGTATAACGGCGGTGCGTCAACGAGGCTAGTGGTTGAGAGAGCTTTTACCAGTCGGAGGGGAGAGAGGTTTGTGAATGATGGTGGTACTAGGGTTGACGGCAAGAATGGAGTCGAGAGGGGGGTTGACCGTGGAGAAGGAGGGCTGCCGTCAAAGGGATTTCGCTAGGGTTGTGGAGTTTCGGGAGTGAGAAACGGGAATGGGGGTTTGGGTGGTTATTAAATAGATATGGTGTATTAGAATTTTTACAATATAGCCCCCTCTATTTTGTTGTGGTTTCATTTAGTTAGTTTTGTTAGATTTAGGTTAACTAACAACAATAAATACATTTTCCTTAAATTAAAATAATTATAGAATCGTGGTGAGAGGTTAAATAACAAAAACGAATGAGGATAACCTGAAAACTAGAGTTGTCACAGGTATGATGCTGATAGAAGAGCCCTCATTCTTCACAGAGTTCAAGGGCAACAAGAAGTATTCAATTTTCAGACCTTAAACTACTATGAAGGTCTTAACCTGATCAACATGCCACTTGTCAACCCAAGTCAATCAAGACAAGCTGACATGTTATCACTCAGGATTCAAGACAGAATTAATAAAGAGTTCAGCCTTAAAAGGAGACAAAGGCAATCAGGTAATGTCATTGGTCAACTGGATGTTGAGACAGACCCTGAGATTAGCTTCAAAGGGAAAACCTTAGCTGAAGGCCTAGTGATAGAGCCTGAGAGCCCTGTCACACTAATAACTGCTTCAGAAATTCATTCCCTTAGTGAAACACCTGCTGGTGAAGGTGTCTCACAACCTCTCTCTGGCCAGAGCCTAGATGCTACACCAAGCAATAAAGGCCAAAGCTCTCTCCACCCTATGTCACAAAGGTCTGTGGGTGACAAAGGGAAAAGGATTCTAACTCCTAAGGAGATTGAGGAGGAGGAGATAGAGAGGAAGAGAAAGCTAAGGGGAGAAAGTTCCTCTGGGTCTTCAGGCTTTATGCAAGCTGCAATCAGGGCTGCTCCCAGACCAAACACTCAAGATGATGAGTTGTGGGCAGTCAGGATTACTTACCTAAAGATCAAGAACTATGACATAGATGAGATTATATCTCTCCCCTTAGAGTAATTAAATGAAATGGCTGACATGAAAGTGTCAAGAGAGACGAAAGAAGCAGAGGATGCAAGGCTACTTCTCCAATTCAAAGAGGAGAAGAGACAGAAAAGGTTATACAAGCATGTTCCAACTCTCTCCCTAGTCTATGCAAGAGGCTGTGGCAGCTACACAAGAACCTCAAGTAGACAAGGAAACATATAGGCAAAACATGATCAACTACCTGAGTGCCATAGGTCTCTACCAGGCGTCTGCACTTCTTCCCTTGTCCTTTGAGTACATTGAGTTTGAGTATCTCAAACAGCTTAAACTTCAAGTGCTCAAAGAACAAAAGGAAACAAAGAAAAAGATGAGGGAAGATGTTGTAAAGTGAAGAGCTATCATTTCAAAGGGTATGAAGAAGTCTGCTGACAGACAAAGGATGATGAGCTTTTTGAAGTTGTATGGATTCTCCGGAAGGAGACTTGGCCCTATGTCTCTATCCACAATGGATGAGCATATCAGGGTAATCAAGCAGAAGATCAAGAGTTGAGAGCTGATTGACTCACACTCCCCTCCAAGTCAAGTCCCACCTAAAGTGGAGGGTTAAGGTTGAACAACCTGAGACAACACAACCTGGACCTCCTGCTGAGCCTTAGCAAGCTTCATCTTCTGATCCACAACAGGGTCAACTCCCTCTCCTTCTGAACCTGTGAGGGAGGAACACCCAACCGAGAAAGACAAGGATGATCAACAAGGTGCTGCAGACCAGTCTTCTCAGTTGAAGTCTTCTAAGAGGAAGAAGAGGATGGCTTCCAAACCAAAGTCAAAGAAGAAGGAGCCTGAATCATCCACCTCTACACCTCAGGCTGAGTCAGATCAACATGAGAAAGTGCATGAAGAGGAAACCCACTCAACTCCAATTCAAGTGGCTCCTCTTGCAGCTGAGAGACCCATCTTATCCTGGACCTTCACAACTAATCCAGAGAGATGGCATGTGATCAGCGATCAAGGTGTTAAGAATGTCTACACATGGAAAGACTTAATCAACTTACCTATGCATGATCTCTTTGAGATGAGAAGATATTATGAGAGTCTGAGTGATCCTGACCATCTGATGAAGAAAGGTATGGTCATCATCATCCTGAAGACCACCAACATCTGAAGATCTTCTAAATGTTTTGGTAGCATCAGCCTAGGGGGAGTTTGTAAGGATTCCTATAAGTCTGATGCAGCCAAAACATCCAAAGTCTCTCTGCATACATGCACTGAAGAACAGAAGTAGAAATGCTTCGGAAGTTTTACACCATGCACTAGAAATATTCTAAGTGTAAAATCTTCCGAAGCCAAGACCAACATCTTCCGAAGCCAAAAGTGAAGTCTTCCGAAGCTTCAAAGACAAAGTCTTCCGAAGCCAAAGAGTGACGACAGATTTCTTCCGAAGACTTTTAGAGACATGCTTTTATCTGATGTACTTTACCATAAAGCTAGACCACCTTTCCGCTGCAACTCTGTAAAGTCACCAACTTACATGAGTCGGTGAAAAGGTCCATGCTTTTGGTAACTGTACATTGAGGTCTTGAGTCCATGCTTTCTACTTTATGTACTTTTATCATTTTTGTAATATATTAGGATGTGAGTTATGGCATGTCATAATCACTAGTCAAAAGGCAAATCTGTCTTTTGAGTCTACATTTGATTTTGTAGTTGTCTAGTCAATTGTATCCAGCTGGCCTTCAAAGTATGGCCGGCTGTAGGATGTAGTATATGTATCTCAAGTACTTGTAACTTTTAGAGTATGCTTTGTAACATTTGTAATAGAACTTGAGAAGCAATATACAACATTCTTGAAAACCAATTACTTGTGTTGGTTTGTCATCTTGTTCTGTCTCATATTTACTTGTGTTCTTAGCATCTTTCATTAACAAGTTAACCAGTTCCCTATTTGATCTGTTAAGTGTTTAAAGCAACTCTTCTCATTGTGTTGTTGTGTTGTAAGTGCATACCCTTCACCGGTCCTGCAAAAATCATAAGAAATACCTAAAGAAAATAATCGAAGAAAGTGAGATGATATCAAATAATAATCCATACATTAACTTCCATACCAAAATAACCCGTTACGTATATACACAACTAAACAAGTATTAGGAGTATAAAACTTCAATTATATGTAAGATTCAATTTTAACAACTTTGAGTAACAACAATAGAGAAACAGAAAATTAATAATAGTAATAAGTCATAAGATAATTGTTGTCAAAGTCTTATTGGTGAAATAATTTTGACTCATTGACTAGTCTTATTACAACCACTTTCTCTTCATCCTAAAAACTACATCACGAGAAATCCAAGATCTTGATTCGGCGAGACATGACATGTCGACATCAACCTGCTACCATTGTTCTTATAAAATCGACTTGACCTTGTTCTACGCATCAACCCTCCGTAAACTTCCAGCATCCTCTTCGTCCTGAAAGATCAAGCAAGTGACATTATCGCTCATCTCCACATCGTCCCACAGACTACCCTCGATGATGTGCCATGATTTTCCAGCGATGAGACTCGTCTTCCGGTCTATGACTTCAAGAGCAAAGGTACCCTGTGTAACATCTTATATATGTCTTGTGTATGTACGAACAGATTACGTACGTTTACGGTCTAGAAATCTAACTCTATAAATAATACTAAATATCTAACTGTGTAGTAACTTATAAAACATTGGATGAACATGCTAATGTTGGTAAACCACAATGTAGTAGTCATCGTTCAGAAATCTACAATTAGTATTAGTATTTCTAATATTCATTAAGTAGTAGTATCTATGGTTTCAAGAAATTACTTTCTTTTACTAACTTTTTTAAAGCAATAAAGAAAATAACCAAGCATATATATATAACCATGTGTAAATCAATGTTTGATATATTACATAGAAATATATAAATGTTAAAGTTAAATCAATTAATTTACCGATCTTCTTCTTAATTAGAGGAATGCTTTTATAAAACAAAGTTTTAAACATAATTTGACAACCTAATAAGGTTATGAGCATTTATTTGTAAGAGGTGTTGTGAATGATCTTTAAAGCAATTATAATCGAATTGTATATAGGAGAATAAGTTTAAGTATAGATAATATATACATATATATATATATATATATATAGATATAGATAGATATATATATATATATATATATATATATATATATATATATATATATATATATATATATATATATATATATATATAAAATATTGATTTATTAAACATAACATAATATAATAGTTTATTTTACACACATGAGATTGGCTTCTTAATCATAATATGACATAATAAATTATTAAGAAAATACTAAGTCGCAACATTATAATGACTAACTAAATAAAAAAATTATATATATGTACACACATATTTACCGTCGTATTAGTAAGCAAAACAACAACGAAACAAAAGATGCTTATAACTATTTTGTAGGTTGTTATCAACCTTATAGACGCGCATAGTATCGTTGCTAATCACAACCAAATTACACAAAGTACAGATATCTTAACTCTTTCTTTGTATATACGAGTTGTTGGCCTTCGGGCATCGAGTACTTTTTTGCTTCTCTCCTATATATATATATAGAGAGAGTACACAAGGTACAGATATCTTAACTCTTTCTTTGTATATACGAGTTGTTGGCCTTCGGGCATCGAGTACTTTTTTGCTTCTCTCCTATATATATATATATATATATATATATATATATATATATATATATATATATATATATATATATATATATATATATATATATATATAGAGAGAGAGAGAGAGAGAGAGAGAGAGAGAGAGAGAGAGATATCCTAAGAAAAACACAATATTATGTGAAAACTAGAGAAAACCAATAAAATCGGTCATATAACTTAAAATTTTTATCACTACCATTTATATTTGTGTGTGTGTGTATATATAAATAAGGGTGTGAATCAAATGAAAAACCGTAGCATAGTTTTACATACGTCACGTATAGGTTACGTATACGTAACTATTTTTCATTCGACATAGTGTTATGTATACGTAATACTCTTAATTCTCGTATTTATGTTCAACATATATGTAACAAATACTTAAATAACATTTTGATAATAAACTAACATAAAATTTATGAATTATGTTATTGATTTCCATGGTTTTCTTTGGTTATTTCATATAAATATTGATTTCTCAGGAACCATCCCCTACAAAATCAGGTTTTATTTCATACCTTCATTTGTAATGTTTGCCGGGTTATTGGCCACTGAAACCTTTGCCGCTTTTTCAACGGTGCGCTCTCCTGATATGTTGTATCAGTCACTTTTGAGATTTTTAAGTTGTATTTTAAAGAGACACGGTCAAAATGCCAGAAATGAATTTTATCATTACGTCTAGTCTACTAACCTGCACATTTGATATCTTTTCCTCCGTACACCATTGAGCACCGATGGTCATTATATACGACCTCTACGTTTGTATTCCGTGGGCAAATTACATCTTTGGCGGACCCGTGTCTTGTTTTTTTTTCAAAATACATTTATTAATGATAATTTTTTGACTTTCGCATCCAATATTGATAAAGTTACAGTATGTACCATCAGTTTTTCTCTTTTCTTCAACATTCATAACATCATCTTCTTCACTTTCTATCAACGGTTGTCTCCGTTCATTTACGTCCATACAAACCTTAAATATTAAATCATCTAACCTTTGATCGTTTTTATCTTTTTCCTTCTCCTCATCAATTCCCCCTTTCAGTAGCGAGCAGACTGGTCTCGGTTTATGGTTGAAGACGCTTTCAAATTTAGAAATTAATCTCTGAATTCCATCTATTTCCTTATTTTTGTCCTGCATTTCTAATATTCCTAATTCAAGTTCAGTCTTTAACGTCATTGTTTTGCTCATAATTTCTTCCAGTCGATCTAATCCCCCCTGCAATTTTATCCACAACCTATAAATTTAATTTCTTGACGTACTATAACAACTATTGATAATTAGGTTAATTTTGCGTTACATCTTGAATTACTACATCAAATCCCCCCCCCCAATAATATTATATTTCTTACCTCCTGAACATCACCAAATGCTGCATTTTCATCTCTCGCAATGCTCCGTTCTTTTACTTTCCCCCAACCATTAGGGAAAATCCCTAATAAATCACCTTGACCAAAACCACCATTTTTAATTTCTATTTTTTCTCTTAACTTCAACTTGTCAAAATTCCACGTTTGAATTGTTGGCTTCGAATAATCTTCTTCCATACCCCTGCAGCTCATTCCACGCACATACAACAACTACAATTTAAGCACCACAGGGGAAAGTTTGGTTACAAATAATTAGATATTAAAGAACATAATAAGTTACACTAATGTAATTTACATTTCTCCGTAGCATCTTACATTAGTGTAATGAAAGTACCTAGATATTTTTGTGTAACTTACCGAAAGTATAGTCAACGGGCCTGTGAAAGGTTTTGTGTTTGTCCTGTCCAACATCATTTTACTGGTCTTTAGCTTGCTCATCATATACACATACCAATTAATCTTACTAAAATCAACTCTGTTGTTAAGGCGGTAGATGGCACTAAGCTTACATTTTCCGTGTGCATGACATTCAACCATAATCGACAAAAACAAAGCTAAGAAGTCAGCTTGAAGTAATTTATGTTAGTATGACCCGTGCTTGTTATCCTACCAACTATATTTGGTGATATGTAAGAATCACCATATGAACTCCTCCAATCGTCTACCTCGGAACTTATTATATCTGCTTCCTCCAAACTATCTAAAAGGATTCCTTCTTTAGGAATACCAAGCAATATGTGAATTGCCTCCTCATCCACCTTTATCTTTCCACATGGCAACTCTATCTCCATTTTATCTTCGTTAAACACATCTACAACATAGTATCCTAGTTTTCATGGTATTCCATCTACCTTCATTGACAAAAGCTTACCGAAGCCCATCTTTTCAACCGCATTACGTTGCAGCGTGTTCAACAATGTAATGGCTTTTGACATTGGCTTTGGTGAGCATCTATTGATTATTGACGGATACTTCTTGCACTTATTATCCCTAAATATTTTTTTAGGGCTTGAATTTTCCTTTTGGACTTCAAATATACCTTTTTTCCTCTTACGCCCACTAGCGCTAGCCACGATCAAAATGTTTCCTGCCGATTATCATTTAAATAATTAAAACAATAGTAGATTCACTGTTTACTTTATAGAAATACATCGCTAACAACCTGGATATGTTTTGAGTTCAACTATAATTAGCTACTCATGAGTTCAACTATAAGGAAATGTTGAAAAGGTCAGCTTACCTTTTAACCCGTCCGTGTCCTTCTTTTCCTCAGAATTGTTAATCGTCATTTTTCCCTTCACACACGACCATGTTAATGTCCTAATTAGTCATTCATATTATATATTTCACTCACAAGTAAACTCATTTGAATATCATACACGAAATAGCTTACGTTTAACATTTCTGCGCACACTTGTTCCTTCCGATGACAGTATTGAAATAATTGGCACGTTTGTTAATATCTTAAAAATAGATTTGAAGTCCAAAAGGAAAGTTCAAGCCCTAAGAAAAAAAATTAGGGATAATAAGTGCAAGGAGTATCTGTCGATAATCAATAGATGCTCACCAAAGCCAATGTCAAAAGCCATTACATTGTTGAACACGCTGCAATGTAACACGGTTGAAAAGATAGACTTCGGTAAGCTTTTGTAAATGAAGGTAGATGGAATACCACGAAAACTAGGATACTATGTTGTAGATGTGTTTAACGAAAATAAAATGGAGATAGAGTTGCCATGTGGAAGAATAAAGGTGGATGAGGAGGCAATTAACATATTGCTTGGTATTCCTAAAGAAGGAATCCTTTTAGATAGTTTGGAGGAAGCAGATATAAGACGTTCTGAGGTAGACAATTGGAGGAGTTCATACGATGATTCTTACATATCACCAGCAGATATAGTTGGTAGGATAACAAGCACGGGTCATACTAACATAAATTACTTCAAGCTAGACTTCTTAGCTTTGTTCTTGTCGACTATGGTTGAATGTCATGCACACGGAAAATGTAAGCTTAGTGTCATCTACCGCCTTAACAACAGAGTTGATGTTAGTAAGATTAATTGGTGTGCGTATATGGTGAGCAACCTAAAGATCAGTACATGTGGGACATGACAAACACAAAACCTTTCACAGGCCCGTTGACTGTACTTACGGTAAGTTACACAAAAGTATCTAAGTACTTTCATTACACTAATGTAAGATGCTACGAAGAAATGTAAATTACATTACTGTAACTTATTATGTTCTTTAATATCTAATTAATTGTAACCAAACTTTCTCCTGTGGTGCTTAAATTGTAGTTGTTGTATGTGCGTGGAATGAGCTGCAGGGGTATGGAAAAAGATTAGTCGAAGCTAATAATTCAAACGTGGAATTTTGACAAGTTGAAGTTAAGTGAAAAAATAGAAATTAAAAATGGTGGTTTTGGTCAAGGTGATTTATTAAGATTTTTCCCTGATGGTTGGGGGAAAGTAAAAGAACAGAGCACTGTGTGAGATGAAAATGCAGCGTTTGGTGATGTTCAGGGGGTAAGAAATATAAAATTATGGGGGAATTTGAAGTAGTAATTCAAGATGTAACGCAAAATTAACCTAATTATCAATAGTTGTTATAGTACGTCAAGAAATTAAGTTTATAGGTTGTGGATAAAATTGCATGGGGGATTAGCTCGACTAGAAGAAATTGTGAGCAAAACAATGATGTTGAAGACTGAACTTGAATTAAGAATATTAGAAATGCAGGACAAAAATGAGGAAATAGATGAAATTCAGAGATTAATTTCTAAATTTGAAAGCGTCTTCAACCATAAATTGAGACCAGTCTGCTCGCTAATGAAAGGGGAAATTGATGAGGAGCAGGAAAAAGACGAAAACGATCAGAGGTTGGATGATTCAATATTTAAGGTTTGTATGGACGTAAATGAACCGAGAAAACTGTTGATAGAAAGTGAAGAAGATGATGTTATGAATGATGAAGAAAAGAGAAAAACTGATGGTACGTACTCTAATTTTATAAATATTGAATGCGAAAGTCAAAAGATTATCATTAATAATTGTATTTTGAAAAAAAAAACAGGACACGAGTCAGCCAAAGATGTAACTTACCCACGAAATACAAACGTAGAGGTCGTATATAATGACGATCCGTGCTCAACGGTGTACGGAGGAAAAGATATCAAATGTGCAGGTTAGTAGATTAGACGTAATGATAAAATTCATTTCTGGCATTTTGACCGGGTCTCTTTAAAATACAACTTAAAAATCTCAAAAGTGACTGATACAACATTTCAGGAGAGCGCACCGTTGAAAAAGCGGCAAAGGTTTCAGTGGCGAATAACTCGGCAAACATTACAAATGAAGGTATGAAATAAAACCCGATTTAGTAACATTAAATAATATGTATGTTTAAATTATAAAATATGATTACACTGATGTAATTAAATTGACAACCAATTGTGACTCGCCCATAATATATTATAAATAAAAAATACATTTCTGTACGGTTCCCATAGATAGAAAAAACTTGGGAGGGAAAAGTGAAAATACAAACGCGGATGGAAGAAAGGAAGATGATGCGGAGGGAGTATCTATTAAAGTAGGTTAACCGGAAGTTGTTCATAAGGAATGTGGGCTTAAATTAACAAAAGGTACACATTAGGGACTTGTACTTATGTTGTTAAGAAAAAGGGTTTTCGTCTAAATTGTTTAATTGACAAGCCATAACTTTGATAGAGGTATACTAAAAGTCAAATAATAAATAATCGATTCAAGTTCGGGCCAAAAGTGGAATATACAACCGAAAAAAATGGGAGTAAGGATGTGATGGATGCAGGTATGGTTGATGAAAGAAAGAACTGTGATAAAGGTTCGTATAAACTAAGTAGATAGTAAATGAGGGATATAGAAATTGTTTACAATATTAATTGTTAACTATGCTGCATCGTAGGTTTAGAGAGCAAAGCAAATGGGGAGCAGAATCCTGATGTGAAACAAAAAATCGTCCTAGCAGAGTTTGCAAAAAGTCGGAAGAAAAAAGAATAAATGGTAAGTAAATAAAGTTCGTCTTTTTTGGAAGTTTACAAACATAAAACACATATTGTAAATCGTATTTTTAATTCCATTGCCGCAGAAAAATTCTTACAGCTTGGGGGTGACGTAGGAAGATGGAAAGTTGGCTAGAGATAAAGGTAATCTTAATATTTATGTTTGGCTAATAAAAAACTATCCAAAAAAGAAATAGTGGCTATAAAACTGGATTTTTAAGAACTTGGATTGATTACACTGACGTACAGTGTAATGAATACATACCCAACTGCGTATGTAAATTCATGTAAAATCAGTTGAATGTGGAATATATGTTGTTGTTTTATAGTAGATCAGACATGCAACTTCGGTGGCCCATCTTTCAGCTTGGGGTTAACACAGGAGGAGAAAAGTGCAGATGAAAAAAGAGGTACATAAAAATTAACTTTCATTGAAATGCAATGTGTTACCTTATATTTCATTAAATGGAGGAAGTTGATAATTTATTTAGGTTTGTTAAGATAGTGAAATTATATTATGTGTGTTATAGTTGATATGTGAAGAATCTTTGATATACCTGCATACAGTTTGGGCTTTACACAAAAGAAAACATGTAATGTTATAAAACGTTTAACAAAATCATGTTACATACACGTACATACATAGGGATGTGTCATTTTCCATGTAAATGGTTCGGTTTTTGTGGCCCTGGAAAAAAATAACCAAAATTTGGTTGCCCTGGAAAAAAATTGGTAATGCATATTATTCATGTTACATTACAATCTCATGTTACATACACTTACATTAGAAAAATCATGTTACACACTTACATTGCATTCTCATGTTACATACTGTAAGACCCTGTTCCCGGGACGCTCACAGTTGGTCATTCATCGCTCATAAAATATAAAACATATATTTACATTTACTGAAACATTGTAGTGGAATACTTAATAAACCATTTCATATATAAATAATTTCTTTTGCAAAATAATATAACATTGTTAACCATTACAAAAAATATCATTTGTTCGCATTACAATGCGAAAACATCATTGTTGTACAAAATGGATGTCATCCAAAAACTTGCTAAGTAGCTGCCCCGTGCCATCCCCAGCAACTCTTACCTGCGAACTGGAAAATACATAAAAAGTCAGCGTTGCTGAGTGAGTTCTAGTTTTATATACATATATTACCTTTCTTTCGTTAAAACATTTTCTTTACTATCGCACGTGATCATACATCGTACATACATCAAGGTAATATTTATTATCTTCTGTCATCGTTCATTTCATACATATCGCACGTTTCGTACATTTCGCACTTTTATTATCTTTCACTTCTATCCAGATCTTGTCGTATGCTCAACCCCCCTCTTGGGAACTGCAGGACCGGTGAAGGGTGGTCACTTACAACACAACAACACAAAGAGGAGATTAACCAAACTTAATCAAATAGTAAACTAGATTAACCACAATATTGATACTAAGAACACAAGTAATAAGTAAGAGACAGAACAAGAGAACACAAGGGATTGGGTTTCAAGGATGCAGTATATTGCTTTCTCAAGTTCTATTACAAGTGTTACAAAGCATAAAGAAAGATACTAGAACATGGAATACTTATACTACAACCTACAGTCGGCTATACTTTGAAAGCCAGCTGGATACAATTGACTAGACACAAACAAAATCAATTGTAGAATCAAAAGGCATATCTGCCTTTTGACTTGTGACTATGACATGCCATAGCTCACATCCTAATATATTACAAAAAGGATAAAAGTACATAAAGTAGAAAGCATGGACTCAAGACCTCAATGTACAGTTACCAAAAGCATGGACCTTTCACCAACTCATGTAAGTTGTGACTTTACAGAGTTGCAGCGGAAAGGTGGTCCAGCTTTATGGTAAAGTACATCGGATAAAGACATATCTCTAAAAGTCTTCGAAAGAAATCTGTCTTCACTATTTGGCTTCGGAAGACTTTGTCTCTGAAGCTTCGGAAGACTTCACTTTTGGCTTCGGAAGATATTGGTCTTGGCTTCGGAAGATTTTACACTTAGAATATTTCTAGTGCATGGTGTAAAACTTCCGAAGCAATTCTAATTCAGTTCTTTAGTGCATTGCTTGCAGAGAGACTTTGGATGTTTTGTGTTGCATTAGACTTATAGGAATCCTTACAAACTCCCCCTAGGCTGATGCTACCAAAACATTTAGAAGATCTTCAGATGTTAGTAGTCTTTAGCACAATGATGACCATACCCTTCTTCATTAGATTGTCAGGATCATTCAGACTTTCATAGTATCTTCTCATCTCAAAGAGATCATGCAGAGGTAAGTTGATTATGTCTTGCCATGTATAGACATTCTCAACACCTTGATCTCTAATTACATGCCATTTTTCTGGATTGGTAGAGAAGGTCTAGGATAAAATGGGTGTCTCAGCTGCAAGAGGAGCCACTTGTATTGGAGTTTATTGGGCTGCCTCTTCATGCACATCCTCAGGTTGATCTGACTCAGCCTGAGGTGTAGAGGTAGATGATTTAGACTTCTTCTTCTTAGACTTTGGTTTAGAAGCCATCCTCTTCTTCCTCTTAGAGGACTTTAACTGAGAAGACTGGTCTGCAGCACCTTGTTGATCATCCTTGTCTTTCTCAGTTGGGTATTCCTCCCTCACAGGTTCAGAAGGAGAGGGAGTTTGACCCTGCTGTGGATCAGAAGATGAAGCTTGCTGAGGCTGAGCAGGAGGTTCGGGTTGTGTTGTCTCAGGTTGTTTAACCTTAACCTCCACTTCAGGTGGGACTTGACTTGGAAGAGAGTGTAAGTCAATCAGCTCTCCACTCTTGATCTTCTGCTTGATTACCCTGATATGCTCATCCATTGTGGATAGAAACATAGGGCCAAGTCTCCTTCCGGAGAATCCATACAACTTCAAGAAGCTCATCATCCTTTGTCTGTCAGCAGACTTCTTCATACTCTTTTGGATGATGGCTCTTGACTTTGCAGCCTCTTCCCTCATCTTTCTCTTTGTAGCGTTTTGTTCTTTGAGCACTTGAAGTTCAAGCTGTTTGAGATACTCAAACTCAATGTACTCAAAGGACAAGGGAAGAAGTGCAGATGCCTGGTAGAGACCTGTGGCACTCAGGTAGTTGATCATGTTTTGTCTGTCTGTTTCTTTGTCTACCTGAGGTTCTTGTGTTGAAGCCATAGTCTCTTGCACAGGACTTTCTTGAACTGGGGAGAGAGTAGGAGCATGCTTGTAGAGTCTATTCTGTCTCTTCTCCTCTTTGAATTGGAGAAGTAACCTTGCATCCTCTTTTTCTTTCATCTCTCTTGACACTTCCATGTCAGCCAGTTCATTTAGTTGTTCTAAGGGGAGAGAAATAATTTCATCTATGTCATAGTTCCTGGTCTGCAGGTAAGTAATCCTGACTGCCCTCAACTCATCATCTTGAGTATTTGGTCTGGGGGCAGCCCTGTTTGCAGCTTGCATAAAACCTGAAGACCCAGAGGAACTTTCTCCCCTTAGCTTCCTCTTCCTCTCTCTCTCCTCCTCCTCAATTTCCTCAGGAGTCAAAATCCTTTTCCCTTTGTCACCCACAGACCTTTGTGACTCAGGGTGGATAGAGGTTTGGCCTTCATTGCTTGGTGTAGCATTCATGCTCCGGCCAGAGAGAGGTTTTGAGACACCTTCACCAGCAGGTGTTTCACTGAGGGAATGAATTTCTGAAGCAGTTGTTGGTGTGACAGGGCTCTCAGGCTCTATCACTAGGCCTTCAGCCAAGGTTTTCCCTTTGAAGCTAATCTCAGGGTCTGGCTCAGCATCCACTTGACCAATGACATCACCTGATTGCCTTTGTCTCCTTCTTAGGCTGAACTCTCCAGTAATTCTATCTTGAATTCTGAGTACCAACCTGTCAGCTTGTCTTGATTTGCTTGGATTGACAAGTGGCATGTTGACCAGATCAAGACCTTCATAGTAGTTCAAGGTTTGAAAATCAAATACTTCTTGTTGCCTTTGAACTCTGTGAAGAATAAGGGCTCTTCTATCAGCATCATACCTCCACCCAATAATGTAGTTTGAAGTTCCTTGAGGTGGGGATAACATAGCCCTTGGTATACCTTCCTCAAAGAGACTCCTGATGATAGAGTCTATAGAGCCCACATTAATGTGAACTTGAGGAAGTTGCTGAGTATGCACAATTGCAAGTGAGGATGGTGAGTCCTCAATGTTCATACTCTCTGATGAGCTCCCAGGTTCTGTGTCTGTGATGACTTTCTCCCCCTTTTTGGTAGCATCACCCTCTTGCATAGGTGAGCTAGAGGTTAGGTCAACCACATTCACAGGTTCTTGTGTTCCTGGTTGAACTCTTCTTAAAGGTCTCCCAGCTAGTTTTTCCCGGAGATAAGATATCTCAAGTTGCTGATCATTGACCCTGTTTTGAAGGGTAGTCACCTGAGATTCAAGGTGACTAACCTTAGACACTAAATAGGAGCATGTTTTTGACAGTTTTGGCACCTTTAGTCTCAGATTCCCCTCTTCTTCATCAGAAGAATCATTGGGGGATGAGATGATTGGACCAAAGTCCTCTCTCTCACCACCAGCTTCAGGTTCTTGGCTGCTGGATTTCCTTTGTTCATTGACATTCTCAGTTGAGATGTTAATGGGCTGAGTTGCCATGGTTGAGGTCTTAATAATGTAATCACTTGCAAAAGTGAGAGCCTCTTCCATATGGATATCCTGAACAGGTTCAGAAGTATCCACCTCAGTTATGGGTGACTGATGTGGGCTAGATTGAGGAGACTCAGGAGTACTCATCTCTCTTTGAGTACGGGAAGACAAGAGAGACTCATGGTACTCACTGAAACCTAAGTCTTCATCAGTATAGAATGAAAGGTTGGGAATGGGTTGATTTAGATCTAAAGGCTGGGGATGGTAACTGTCCCCTGAAGGTTGTTCACTTGAGTGTTGAGACTCAGAGTGAAGGCTTAAGGCAGTTGGGCTTGTGAGCTCATCAGGGTGAGCATGAGGAACCTCAACCCTGATAGTTGAAGAGATGGGATTGGTTTGCTCCTCAGGGGAAGTGGGAGCTCTAGTGTCCACTTCCTCTTGTAAAGGTGAGTATATGGGGACCTGCACAGACTCAATAGCTTCAGCAGGGTTTCGTTTGGATTTTCTTTGATAGGTAAGGGTTAATTGAGGCCTTTTTAGTGGTAGAGAGGTAGAAGGTGTGGGTTCAACACTAGCTTGTGTTGCTAGGTTTTCACCTTGAGCAATGAGCTCTAACATTTTGGGGACAAGGGCTGTTTCTACCCCTGAGAAGCCTACAGTTGGCTTCTTCATGATTTTAAAGATGTCGGGCTTCATCTGTCCCAATTTAAGAATAATATCTGTTTCCCTCAACTGTGAGCCCAGTTCACAGTTAAGAATGTGTTGAACATATCTAGGAAACATATAATACTCTAAGGAGTCCAAGTTAGCAAGCAAAGTGGTATAGACAAATTAAGAGTACCTGAACTTGACCCCTTGAACCATTCCATGCACTATGAAGGGAGATCCTTAGGAATCTGGTCCCACCCTCCATGCTTGTTTGACAAGCTGTGAATAACCACATGGAGTAGGTATTTCCACTGGGATGAGACCTTCCCTTTCCTGAAGGTCTTTACAGAGAAATCTCCCTCATAGCCCATCTGCTCAAAGGAATGATTGACAGCTTCCTTTAGGAAGGACAACTCACCTTCTTCATCATCCAGCTGCAAATGAGTGTTGATGATGGCCGGAGTGATGAAGATTGTCCTCCCTTGCACTGTGGCAGACAGTGCCTTCTCCCCATCCATGATGGCCTCTTGGCAGGTCTTCCAAAATTCAAGCAGATGATCCTCAGAGAGAGTAGGATCAATGGTTAGGGAGGTGAAGTAATTTGATAAAGCTAAGAACTGGCAAATATCTGAGAAACTATCATCTTTCTCAGAGCTTAACAGAGCAACTTGGTTGTGTTGCATGTGAAGTTTCATGGTGAAATCTGGGTTGTTTCTGCGGTTAAGGTTGGCCATTTGAGAAACTTAAGAATAAAGAAAGGTGAAAAGCAAAGGCGGTTTGGGAATTAGGTTTGAGGAATAGTAGAATTGAAGAAGATAGTGAGGGAGAGGGGGAATTGTTGGGTATTTATATGAAAAGGATTTGAACCAAAGTTAATGAAAGAGGATAAACTTTGAAATCCGAATGTCGGTCCCACCTCTGAAAAAGTAGTTTACTTTTGCTCAAAAAGTAGTTTTCTTGGAATTCGAAAAGCTTCCGAAGGTAAATTATCTTCGAAAGTTTTAATGAAAAAGCTTCCGAAGCTAAAATGACTTCGGAAGATTTTCCTGAGAATCTTGAAAATTTTGTTTTGGAAGAGAAATAAACACTTGAATGCTTTGTATATAAAACAACAAAGCTTTCGAGAGTTAATTTTGTTTCGGAAGGAAAAAGTCCTTAAAAACAAATAAGTGTCTGAGACAAGTATTTAAGTTTCGGAAGATAGATTGAAACCTCTTCCGAAGGTAAAATTTCTTAGACAGTTATTTCTTTTGAAGACATGATTTGCTTCCGAAGGTAAAAATATATCTTCCGAAGGATCAGAAAATTTTTAAAAATCTAAGGAAAGTCTTCAAAAAGGATTTTATATCCAAATAAAACATGAGCTTATGAAAGTGATGAACTAGACAACTTAGGACACACATATTTTAAGAAATAATTAGAATTAGTTTTAAGAAAAGATCTACTCAAAGTTGATCATCCCAATAGCAGATATTAGATATTTAAATCTCTGTTCATCAAAAGCTTTTGTAAAAAGATCAGCATATTGTTCATCTGTATGAACTTTGACTAGTTTAATTAATCCCTTTTCATAGTTATCTCTTATTAAATGATACCTGATATTGATGTGTTTGGTCCTTGAGTGCTGTACAGGGTTCTCAGTGATAGAGATAGCACTATTGTTGTCTATTTGGATAGGATTCTCCTTGAAGTTAAATCCATAGTCCAGCATCTGATTTTGAATCCAAAGAACTTGAGCACAGCAACTTGCAGCAGCAATGTATTCAGCCTCAGCAGTTGATGCAAACACACAGGATTGTTTCTTGCATTGCCATGAAACAACCCTTCCACCAAGGAATTGACATCCCCCAGATGTAGACTTTGCAGTCATGTTGCAACCACCATAATCACTATCTGTATAAGCATACAGATTGAAGTCAGTATGAGGTGATGAGGTGAGACATCTTATATCAAGAGCCTGAAATGCTCTGATACCAATTGCAGGACCGGTGAAGGGTGGTCACTTACAACACAACAACACAAAGAGAAGATTAACCAAACTTAATCAAACAGTAAACTGGATTAACCACAATAATGATACTAAGAACACAAGTAATAAGTAAGAGACAGAACAAGAGAACACAAGAGATTGGGTTTCAAGGATGCAGTATATTGCTTTCTCAATTTCTATTACAAGTGTTACAAAGCATAAAGAAAGATACTAGAACATAGAATACTTATACTACAACCTACAGTCGGCTATACTTTGAAAGCCATCTGGATACAATTGACTAGACACAAACAAATCAATTGTAGAATCAAAAGGCATATCTTCCTTTTGACTTGTGACTATGACATGCCATAGCTCACATCCTAATATATTACAAAAAGGATAAAAGTACATAAAGTAGAAAGCATGGACTCAAGACCTCAATGTACAGTTACCAAAAGCATGGACCTTTCACCAACTCATGTAAGTTGGTGACTTTATAGAGTTGCAGCGGAAAGGTGGTCCAACTTTATGGTAAAGTACATCGGATAAAGGCATATCTCTAAAAGTCTTCGGAAGAAATCTGTTTCACTATTTGGCTTCGGAAGACTTTGTCTCTGAAGCTTCGGAAGACTTCACTTTTGGCTTCGAAAGATATTGGTCTTGGCTTCGGAAGATTTTACACTTAGAATATTTCTAGTGCATGGTGTAAAACTTCCGAAGCAATTCTACTTCAGTTCTTTAGTGCATTGCTTGCAGAGAGACTTTTGATGTTTTGTGTTGCAACAGACTTATAGGAATCCTTACAGGAACAAAGCCATATCATCTAGGGTTAAGCGACACTGATCTCATATCGCACGTATGGAGCAGTCACCAAGGCTGGCTCCCCTGTGTGTGAACCCTCATGGGTTAGCCAAGATCGCACGCTATAATACACACAGTTGAGCTGACAACTCTCATTGAGTCGTTAACCTCCTTACATTTGCTTGCAAGACTTTCATACATTTTTTCATTATCTTAAATCTTTCACTTCGTTAAGATAATACTTTACGTTTATTAACATAATCACACCACGTAAACCCACGAAGTAATACGTAATAAGAAACATAAAGAAAACATAACATATACATACATCACATCATACAACTATCACATATCATCATCCACATACACATACACATGAACATACGGGTACACACCCAAATCTTATAAAAATCTTTAAACATGCATTTCCAGCCCCAAACAAGTTTAAAACCTTTAAAATAGGAGTTCTAGGACTCACCTGGACTCAGTGAGTAGCTTCTTAATCAAGCTTTCTAAGCTAGGATCACAAATCACAGCCTGCAGATAAGTTAACACTCAAAGGGGTTAATTTCTGCCTAATTTTGCTGCTAAATTCGCTGCCAGATCAGCAGATTCGCTGCCAGTTTCGCTGGCAGTTTCGCTGCCACCTTCGCTGCCAGTTTCGCCCAACTTCTGTTGAAATTTCATGTCTGTGAAACTACCTGCGAAACTATAGTTTTGTAGAAAGCTTCATAGTTTCATTGGACGACTACACAATTTCGCTGAACGAGCACATAGTTTTGCAAAACGGGCTGAAATGACGAACCAGCCCGTTTTTAACCCAAAACTTCAACCTTTTACATCCAAATCCTTGGTTTATCATACATGAAGCTATATCTAAGCTTTTTACATGTTTTCTTACACAAAAACGTGAATTTTGTATGATTTTTTGCCACTTTCAAAACCCCCAAAACCCTAGAATCCGGTTATAATCTAAAGAGACATTTAGTTGATGTTTCTTACCTGGATTCTTGGTCTTTTCTTGTTGTTTGGATGCCTACAAATACAGATCTTCAATCCCTTGATCAACCGAGCCTCGAATATTCACTTCTTCTCCACTTTTTCTCTCTACACTCTCTCTCTAGAAGTTGGGTGTTGAGTTGCAAATGAGAGTGGCTCTAACTGATCCGTATATGTATACCGGGTGTTCCCGGGACCTTAAACTCGCCCAACACGTAACCCGTAAGGTTAACTCGACCCATAATCCACTTCCCTCTTATTTTCAATAAATAACCCCGACTAAGCCCATTATTATTAACTGGCTCGTTTTGACTTTATTCGGGGAGTTACAAGTCCACCCCTCTTATTTAGGCTTCGTCCTCGAAACCTATAATTCCTCGAATAGATGCGGGTAATGTTGTCTCATCTCTTCTTTGGTCTCCCACGTAGACTCGGATCCCTTCATGTGCTTCCACTGTACTCGCACAAGTGGAACCGTTTTATTCCATAATTGAGCCGTTCATCTACTTCGATATCCTCCAGTGGCACCACCATATCCTCATCGGCTAAGCACTTTCTCAAGTGAGATACATGGAATGTCAGATAAATTCCACTTAACTCACTGGGCAACTCCAACCTATAAGCCACCTCTCGTACTCGAAAAATGATTCGAAAAGGCCCTATATATCTCGAGCTCAACTTGCCCCGCTTTCTAAACCAAATGATGCCCTTCCAAGGTGAGATTTTCAGCATTACTCTATTGCCCACCTTGAACTCAATCGGTCTACGTCTCTTATTAGCGTATGCCTTCTGTCTATCCTTTGCTGCCTTCATAAAGGCCTTGATCTTTTCCAGCTTCGCAGTCGTAGCCTTAATCACCTCAACGCTCCCTAACACCCTTTGACCAATATCACCCCAATAAACGGGCGTTCTACACCTCCTACCGTAAAGCATCTTATAGGGAGGCATACCAATGCTGGCATGATAACTATTGTTATATGAGAACTCGGCTAACGGTAAACGGTCGTCCCAACTTCCCCCAAAATCAATGACGCATGCCCGAAGCGTATCTTCTAGCGTCTGAATAGTCCTCTCTTATTGGCCATCCGTTTGAGGATGATAAGCTGTATTGATTTGTAACCTCGTCCCCATAGCATCATGGAATTTCTTTTAAACTTGGATGTAAATCAAGTGTCACGATCAGACACAATAGACACCGGTACACCATGACGAGCTACAATATCCTTGATGAATAGATCCGCGAGTCTCTTAGAGGAATACGTTTCACGGATCGGTAGGAAGTGAGCACTCTTCGTCGGACGATCAACTATCACCCATATGGCATCATACCCTCTCGTGGTACGCGGTAACTTCATGATAAAGTCCATGGTGATATGTTCTCACTTCCACTAAGGGTATATCCAAAGGTTGGATCTTCCCATATGGCTTCTGATGCTCCACCTACACTTGCAAACAAGTAAGGCACTTACTCACATACTCCGCTACGTCACGCTTCATACCCGACCACCAATAATCTTTCTTCATGTCTTGATACATTTTTGTAGCACCGGGTGAATGGGGTATCAAGTCTTATGAGCTTCATCGATGATCCTCCCACGTAAATCCTCATAACGAGGAATCCACATTCGTCCGAATCGGGTTCTAACACCGAGAGTGTTTTCTCCCAATTCCGCGACTAGACCTCTCATTCTTTCAGAGTTAAGACGATCTTCCTTCAACGCCTCATCTTGGAACTCCTTGACATGCTTCATCACATCTGAGGTCATAATCAATTGATAAGCCTTCACCCGAATTGGTTCAGGCCTCTCCTTCCGACTAAGGGCATCCGCCACTACGTTGGCCTTGCCCGGATAGTAATGGATCTCTCAATCATAATCCTTTATGAGCTCCAACCATCACCTCTGCCTTATATTCAAATCTTTCAGCTCGAAGAAGTACTTCAAGCTCTTGTGGTCGGTGAAGATGGTGCACTTCTCCTGTATAGGTAGTGCCTCCAAATCTTTAATGAAAAGACCACAACTGCTAGCTGCAAGTCATGAGTAGGGTAATTAACCTCATGAACCTTCAATTGTCAGGATGCGTAGGCTATGATCTTTCCTCGCTGCATCAACACGCAACCCAACCCCGAGTAAGAAGCATCTGAATAACCACCAAATCCTCACTTCCTTCGGATAATAATAAGACTGGAGCTTGCGTCAGCCTCACCTTTAGCTCCTCAAAGGCCTTATCCTGATCTTGACCCCACACAAACTTCACATCCTTACGGGTCAACTTAGTCAACGGAGAAGGTATCTTGGAGAAGTCTTGATGAATCTTATATAATATCCCGCCAACCCCAAGAAACTACGGATCTCGGATGGCGTCTTTGGAGACTTCCATTGCATCACCGCCTCCAGCTTGACCGAGTCCACCATAATCCCCTCGGGATTCACTACATGACCCAAGAACTGAACTTCGCGCAACCAGAACATGCACTTGGAGAATTTAGCATATAATTTCTCCCTTCTAAGCGTCTCCAACACTTCCCGAATGCGACCAGCATGCTCCTCTTCGCTTCTCGAATAAATCAGGATATCATCAATGAACACAATCATCGATTTATCCAACATCGGCCGACACACTCGATTCATCAAGTCCATAAAAGCAGCTGGCGCGTTTGTTAAACCAAAAGACATAACGAGGAACTCGTAGTGTCCATAAACGTACGAAAAGGTGTTTTAGGAATATCTTGCTCCTTCACCTTCAACTGATGGTAACCAGATCGGAGATTTATCCTTGAGAACCAACTGGCACCATGGAGCTGATCAAATAAGTCATCAATCCTGGTAATGGATACCGATTCTTCACCGTCAACTTGTTCAACTCACGGTAGGCGATGCACATCCTCATACTTCCGTCCTTCTTGTTCACAAACAAGACAATAGCACCCCAAAGAGAGATACTCGGTCTAATGAACCCCTTATCAAGCAACTCTTGCAGTTGCTCCATCAATTACTTCCTCTCAGACGGAGCCAACCGATACGGTGCCTTAGCAACAGTTGGGCACACCAGCTATCAGATCGATCTGGAACTCAATCTCATGGTCCGGTGGCACTCCTGGTAAATCTTCTGGAAACACATCAGGAAAGTCACACACAACCGGTACATCGGACAATTATGGTATTGACGTATCCACATCCTTCACGTAGGCCAAGTAGGCACTACATCCACGTCTCATGCACTTTCCCGCCACCGCCATCGAAATCACCTTTGGAATTGTAGTGACTCGGTCACCGTAGATTGTCACCAAACTCCCGTCAGGCGCTGTCAATCTAATCATCTTCTTGCGACATACAATGTTCGCCTCGTAGTCCGCCAACCAACCCATTCCTAGGACTACATCGAACCCGCCTAAGGTCATCACAAACAGTCTAGCAGGAAACTTATGACCTTCTAGTTCTATGTCACAACCTTTATCAGATAAGAAATCCTGGTAGACTTACCTATGGTAGTTTCTACATCGAAGGGCTCATCAATATTTCCACTCCTAATGGGCAACTAAGCACAAAAGGCAGCAGAAATGAAACTCCTAGCGCCGGAATCAAATAACATAGAGGCAAGAGTTTGATTCACAGAAACATACTGATACGACATCGGGGTCTGCCCTTTCCTCCTTCCGGTTCATAGTGAAAGCTCTGGCGCTTGCTCTCTGCCCCTCGGTTCCGGTCTTCTTTTTTGCTCCGGAACTTTCAGCCCTCGGCTTCGGGCAATCCCTGCTCAGATGGCTATTTTCACCACAGTTATAACACCTTATAACCCCACACTCTCTTGCCACGTGACCGAGCTTCCCACATTTGAAGCAAATGTTTGATCCCCATTTGCATTCTCCCGAATGCTCCTTCCCGCATTTACCACACCTCTTCGACCCTGCATCGGGTGTGGCTACAAGTCGGTCATCCACCTTCGCAACCTTATTGTTTGGAGTGGCCCCGCCATGTCCAAACCACTTCCCATTCCAGTCCCGGTCACCACCACCTTTCTTGTTCACCTCAGCCACCACCACCTCTCGCTCATCATATAGCCTTCCAGCCAGGTCAACCACCAACCTGAACGTACCTAGCCGGGCGGCAATCATGTGCCTGCGAATGTTTTTCGGCAAGCCCTAGATGTTTTTTTTAATCTTTCGTGACAAAGGCGTCACGTGATCCAGCACCAGCCGTGCCATCTCGTTGAATTTGGTGGTATACCGTTGGTGTGTCATGGTTCCTGCCTCCAACTGCAGGAACTCCCTTTCCACCTTGTCAAGTTCAATGTGAGGACGGAACTCCTCGATCACCAACTTCTTCAACTCGTTCCACCTCATCCGCCCGATTGTCCTGCTGCCCTCAGCCTGGAGAAAACTGTCCCAGCAACACAAGGCCGAGTCTACAAAGGAGTGGGTAGCAAACTTCACCTTTTGATATTCCCGGCACTCGCTGATATCAAGTACATCCTTCATCTCTCTCACCCATCAGTGAGCAGCAACAGCAGTGCCATTACCACAAAAGTAGGGGGCTTACATCTTTGAAATGCCCCATAGTTACAGCCTTGTGTAGTTTCTTGCACCAGCTCTTCCTCCTCCTCCTCTTCACTAGAAACAACCGTCTCAGTCTCTGGTTGTTCCTTTCCCCTGCGGCCTCCTCCTTTCCTTCCTCTCTCCTTCCCTAACAGCTTTAATCACATCAGTCACCACAGACGGCAGGATCGTCCGCATGACCTAGTGGACCTCCTCCACCACGGCCTCCTTCACTAAGGCCCTCAAGTTGGCACTCTCGTCACCACCCTCCGAATGAGGGGTCTCGGGCTCTTCATGGGCTATCTCTTCAGCCCTAGCCCTTCCTCTTGTGACCCGTGGTCCAGCACCACGTCCACCACGGCCTCCGCCTCGCGAAGCCTTAGAAGATCTACCTCTAGCCATCCTCTAAACACGCTATAAGATCCAAACACCAATACGGTCATTATAGGTAATAGCTTAGTTTATGTCAAGTACAGTAAATCCCCAATTATAGTGGTCAGTTGTGATTAGCCACTTACTTTACTCTTCATACCCCAAGCATTTCCTATCCTGACTACATCAGTATCTAAATCTACTAGAGGCACATAAACCATATAATATGCGCACATAATACTGATTAACGTTACAGAAAATACCTAATGGCACGTAGCTACTCGGACTGGCATCCTTCCATTTTGTCCCCTTCTCAGTTTAAGTTTAGGTTTTTTAAAATATTTACCCATTTCTCTTAAACTTTGGCTCTGATATTAACTTGTAAGGTCCCATTCCCGGGACGCTCACAGTTGGTCATTCATCGCTAATAATATATAAAAAAATACATTTACATTTACTAAAACATTACAGCTGAATACTTAATAAATCATTTTATATATAAATAATTGCTTTTACAAAATAATACAACATTGTTAACCATTACAAAAAATATCATTTGTTTGCATTACAATGTAAAAACATCATCGTTGTACAACATGGACGCCGTCTAAAAACTTGCTAAGTAGCTGCCTCGTGCCATCCTCAACAACTCTTACCTGCCAACTGGAAAATACATAAAAAGTCAGCGTTGCTGAGTGAGTTCTAGTTTTATAAAAATATATTACCTTTCTTTCGTTAAAAAATTTTCTTTACTATCGCACGCGGTCATACATCGTACATACATAAGGGTAATATTTATTATCTTCCGTCATCGTTCATTTCGTACATATCGCACGTTTCGTACATTTCGCACTTTTCGTACTTTTTGCACTTTTATTATCTTTTACATCTATCTAGACCTGTCGTATGCTCAACCCCCCTTTTGGACACAAAGCCATATCATCTAGGGTTAAGCGACAAGGATCCCATATCGCACGTATGGAGCAGTCACCAAGACTGGCTACCCTGTGTGTGAACCCTCATGGGTTAGCCAAGATCACACGCTGTAATACACACAGTTGAGCTAACAACTCTCATTGAGTCGTTAACCTCCTTACATTTGCTTGCAAGACTTTCATGCATTCTTTCATTGTGTTCCACTTTCATTATCTTAAATCTTTCGCTTCTTTAAGACAATACTTTACATTCATTAACATAATCACACCACGTAAAGCCACGAAATAATACATAATAAGGAACATAAAGAAAACATAACATATACATACATAACATCATACAGTTATCACACATCATTATCCACATACACACACACATGAACATACGGGTACACACCCAAATCCTATAAAAACGTTTAAACATGCATTTCCAACCCCAAACAAGTTTATAACCTTTAAAATAGGGGATCTAGAACTCACCTGGACTCAGTGAGTAGCTCCTCAATCAAGCTTTCTAAGCTAGGATCACAAATCACAGCCTGCAGATAAGTTAACACTCATAAGGGTTAATTTCTGCCTAATTTCGCTGCTAATTTCGCTGCCAGATCAAGAGATTCGCTGCCAGTTTCGCCAAACTTTCGTTGAAATTTCAGGTTTGCAAAACTACCTGCGAAACTATAGTTTTGTAGAAAGCTTCATAGTTTTGCGGAACGACTACACTATTTCGCTGAACGAGCACACAGTTTCGTAGAACGGGCTGAAATGATGAACCAGCCCGTTTTTAACCCAAAACTTCAACCTTTAAATCCAAATCATTGGTTTATCATCCATGAAGCTATATCTAAGCTTTTTACATGTTTTCTTACACAAAAATATGAGTTTTGTATGATTCTTTACCATTTTCAAAACCCCCAAAACCCAGAATCCGGGTATAATCATGTTTATATGATGTTTCTTATCTGGATTCTTGGTCTTTTCTTGTTGTTTGAATGCCCACAAACATGGATCTTCAATCCCTTGATCAACCGAGCCTCGAATCTTCACTTCTTCCCCACTTTCTCTCTCTACACTCTCTCTCTAGAAGTTGGGTGTTGAGTTGCAAATGAGAGTGGCTCTAGCTGATTCATATATATACCGGGTGTTCCCGGGACCTTAAACTCGCCCAACACGTAACCCGTAAGGTTAACTCGACCCATAATCCACTTCCCTCTTATTTTCAATAAATAACCCCGACTAAGTCCATTATTATTAATTGGCTCGTTTTGACTTTATTCGGGGCGTTACACATACACTTATATTACATTACATTGTTGATGCATATTATTTATCTTTGGTTTCCCCTAGAAAAAAAATAGCCTAAATTTTATATTGGCATGAACATGGTGCACAATCTTATAGCCTGGGTTTAAAATGTTGACTGTCAATTATGTGTTCCTGTTTTATAGGGTATAATCCAGGAAACTTTGGTGCACCGTCTTATAGCCTGGGTTTAATGTAACGCCCCGAATAAAGTTGAAAGGAGCCATTAATAATAATGGGCCTAGCCGGGATTATTTAAAAGAAAATAAGTGGGGGATGGAGTATGAACCGAGTAAACCTCACGGGTTATATGTTAGACAAGTTTAGGGTCCCGGGAACGCCCAATATATATAAACGGATCAGCTTGAGCCACTCTCATTTGCAACTCATACCAATTTCTAGAGAGAGTGTGTAGAGAGAGAAAGTGGAGATTTAAGGCTCGGTTGATCAAGAGATTGAAGATCGGTGTTCGTGGGCATCCAAACAACAAGAAAAGACCAAGAATAAGAAACATCGTTTAATCGTTCCTTTTGATGTAAACCCGGATTCTAGGGCTTGGGGTTTTTGAAAGTGGCAAAGAATCGCCCAAAACTCACGTTTTTGTGTAAGAAAACATGTAAGAAGCTTAGATATAGCTGATTGGGTGATAAACCAAGGATTTGGGCGTAAAAGATTGAAGTTTTGGGTCAAAAATAGGTTGGTTCGTAATTTCAGCCCGTTCGACGAAACTGGGTGTTCATCCAGCGAAATTATGTAGTCACCCAGCGAAACTATGGATCTTCCTGCGAAACTATAGTTTCGCAGGTAGTTTCGCAGACATGGTTTTCCAACGAAAGTTGGGCGAAACTGGCAGCGAAACTGGCAACGGAGATGCCAGCAAAACTGCTCGTGAAACTAGCAGCGAAACTGCTGGCGAAACTAGCAGCGAAACTGCTGATATTGCTGTGAATTTAGCAGCGAAATTAGGCAGAAATTAACTCCTTTGAGTGTTAACTTATCTGCAGGCTGTGTAGTATGACCCTTGCTTAGAAAGCTTGATTGAGAAGCTACTCACTGAGTTCAGGTGAGTTCTAGATCCTCTATTTTAAAGGTTTTAAGCTTGTATGGGTCTGGAAATGCATACTAAATATACGTTTTTAAATGACCAAGATTTTAAGAGGTTTTAACCGGAAGATCGATTTTTCTATAACAAAAGGTGCTGCCCCTAGGACCCCGCTGCCAGGGGCTGCCGCCCCCGAACCCCCGTTGTCCCGCGGAGGGTCGGTTATGTTCTATGATGAATTATACTTGTTGTTTATGTGTATGGGAGTGAATGATGTGTGATGATTATATGATGTTGTATGATGATGTGTGATGATGATATGTATGTTCATGTTATGCCTTCTTTATGTTCCTTATTAGAAATTGTTCCGTGGCTTTACGTGGGATGGTTATAAAATGAATGTAAAGTATTAAGTAATGAAACCGGAAGCTAATGATAATGAAAGAAGAACGTAAAAGATGAATGAATGCATGCATTAATGAAAGGATGAATATGAAGTCTTGCAAGCAAATGAAAGGAGGTGCACAACTCTAAAATGTTGTTAGCTCAACTGTGTGTGGTTTAGCTAACCCGTAAGGATACACATAGGGGTCTAGTCTTTGTGACTGACCAAATGTATGGGATCCTTGTCGCTTGCCCCAGTACAGGTGCCAGGCTATGTGCGTAATGAATGGGGGTCTATTTATAGACTTCGGCCCAGTACCCGCTTCGTGCCTACGTTTGGGGTGTAGCTTATGACATTGGTCCGGATGAGAAGTAAAGGTTAATGAATAAACAAATGATAACGAGTAACGCGCGATGAAGTATGATAATGAAAGATAATATTAAGATTATCTATGTGTACGTATGATGCATGATCGCGAACGAAAGTAATGAACGGTTGTAAAAGGATATAAAGTATTTTATTTATAAAACTTGAACTTACTCAGCAACGCTAACTGTTTATGTATTTTCCAGTTGGCAGGTAATAAATGCTGAGCATGACACGGGCGCAGCTACTTAGCAAGTTTTTGGATGGCATCCATTTTATGATAAATGATATTTTTGTGATGTAATGCAAACAATGAGATTTTTTTGTAACAGTAAACAATGATTGTATTGTCTTGCAAAAGTGGTCATTAATATACGAAATGGTTTTAAGTTATTCTGTTGCGATGTTTTCATAGATGCAAATGTATATTTTATGTTTTATGTGCGATGAATGACCAACTGTGAGTGTCCCGGGAAAGGGACCTTACATTTAACACAGGATGAAACAACTCAACATGAAGATAGAGGTACATATATAATTTACATTACACTGCGCATGAATTACCTGACATTACATTAAAAGGAGGCTTATGAAACTTTGGAGTTTATGAAAATATCTTGCTTTACTAAAATAACTACTTTGTTTTTCATAGTTGTTAAGTCAAGAAGCTTAGATTCACCTACTCACAGTATGGGCTTGACACAAAAGGAGAAAAGTGCGGCTAAACAAAGGATACATAAAAATTTGCTTACACTGAAATGCAATGTGTTACTTGATATTACATCATATGTATGAACTTGTTAATTTATTTAGGTTTGTTAAGATAGTAAAAATAATATTTTGTGTGTTATTGTCGATATGTGAAGAATCTTTGTTACACCTCCTTACAGTTTGGGCTTTACACAAATGGGAAAATAAGTTTTAAAGAAAACATGTAATGTTATACAACATTTAACAAACTCATGTTACATGATGTGTCATTTTGCATGTAAATGGTTCTGTTTTTGTTGCCCTGGAGAAAAACATATACTCTAAATTTGGTTGCCCTGGAAAAGCAAAATTTGGGATTGTATATTATTCATCTAACATTACAAACTCATGTTACATTACAAACTCATGTTACATACACTTACATTACAACGTCATGTTACACACTTACTTTACAAACTCATGTTACATTACAAACTCATGTTACATACACTTACATTACAAAGTCATGTTACATACACTTACATTACAAACTCATGTTACATTACAAACTCATATTTCATACACTTACATTACAACATCATGTTACACACTTACATTACAAACTCATGTAACATACATTTACATTACATTAAATTGGTGTTGCATATTTCTCATCTTTGGTTGCCCTACAAAAAACTATATAACCTATATTTAAAATTGGCATGAAAACATGTAACCCCCCCCGTGCTCTAAATTTTAAATATAGCCAAAATTTTAAATTTAAATATAGCCTAAAATTTAAAATGTTGACTGTCAATGATATGTTCCTGTTTTATAGTTGATAATCCAGGCAACTTTGGTGCACCGTCTTATAGCCTGGGTTTAACACAGGATGAAACATATCAGCATGAAGAGAAAGGTACATATAGAATTTACATTACACTGCGCATGAATTACCTGACATTACATTAAAAGGAGGCTTATGAAACTTTCGAGATTTATGGAGATTTCTCTCTTTACTAAAATAACAATTTTGTTTATCATAGTTATTAAGTCAAGAAGATTAGATTTACATATTGACAGTATGGAGTTAACATAAAAGGGTGAAAAAGTTTTTAAGGAAGCAGGTAATGTTAAAACATTTTAGCAACAGCACTTACATGCGATTACATCAACTTGCAAATGGGATTAAGGCAGGAAAATACTAAACATAAGTTTTTTTATGTGTTCATGTAAGATGCAGGAGCTATGAAGGAAGAGAAGAAAACAATTAGAAAAAATCCAAGAAGAAATGGAATGTTCTCCTCATCAATAAAATCACCATACTTAATGAGGGAGACAACAATACATCAGTTATTCACCAAAGAGGATGAGGCGATCTGGGATTAATCTTCAACGCAAATCCGAGGTAAGATAATTGATTAGGAAATAAATAACATTATAAAAATGGGCACGTTAAAAATAAACAAGAAAAACCAATTATTACGGGCCTTTTACTTAAATTTGCGTTAAAAAAATAAAACATGAAGGCTACATTATTGCAGCAACCACGTTTTTGACACACACACTTTTGGGGTGAGGTCAAAAATATTTATTTTAAGGACCCTAGAGCCCAGTAGGAAGGTGTATGGCAACATCATTGACCGTTGGGCTGTGGTGTTGAATAATTAGGAAAAATTAAGGAGCAAGGAATCACCGCACAGGCTGTTTGTCTGCCACCAGCCATTCGTAAGTATAAAAAATACTAAAATTATCTAAAACAGCTACCGAAATTGATCAAGGATTCCTGGTTTGTTTTTTTCCAGTTAGAGTGGCTGTTCATAAATGAAGAAAAATGTCTTAGGACGTTTACAAATAACATCTTCGAAGCGTTAGGGAGGGAGGAGAGCCAAAGAGATCTAAAAGGGTATGATCTTGTGTTCTTTCCAATTTTGGAAAAGAAACATTTCTACCTTGTGGTCTTTGACATGAAGAACCCGACAACTTTCCTTATTGACAATATGGACGCAGAAGAGAGCATTGTGCAAATGGTGGACCACGACGAATATCAAAAAAAGTTACACCTTACAAGTGGTAAGTTCAAAGAAACTGAATTTGCGTGTTAAACAATGGTCAACTGGGTTATTTTCTGAGTACAGATTTGTTTAAGATTCGTAATTAACACCTGTTCCTAATTATAAACCTGCGCAGAAGCATATTTTTAATCAATACCTGCTAAAATGGGGAATGGTAAAGCAGGCAGAAATGCATCTACATACATCAACAAACTAGAGTTATCATGGGCCACTAAACGAAACTACACCGATTGTGGAGTATTTACAATGCGGCATATGGAGATGTTCATGGGCAACAATGGGGCCACATTTGAGTGCGGGTTCAAGAATAACGAAAGAACGGTGAAGTCTCAAATTAAAATTCTCAGGAAGAAATATGTTGCACGAATATTACTATCAGATATAAATGTTCACAAGAAAAAGGTGATGGATGAGGCCTACAGTATTAAAGGTTAAGTGTCGTTTCAAAATGATATTTTTGGCCGTTAACTTAAGAGTTGTAAGTAGGCGGTATGTGATTGTTACTGTACTGTAATTTGATATTGGGGATGACTCGTTGACACTAGTAACTGTATTTTGGGATGCTTAATATTAATGATATTCAACGTACCTAGGATGATTCATATTTTGCTAAATAATTCTTATAAAATTGATGAATTACTTATTTGAACAGATCCTGATGTAACCTAATGTAGTCTACAAAAATAAGTTTTCAAATTAATGTGCATATTAGTGCAGCTACATGTAAGACAATGTAACTTAATGTAGTTGGATTCCAATGTAAATGTATTTTCAGCTTTCAAAAAAATAAAAAAATTTAAAATTAATAATGTTAATATATTTTGGGTTTGCATCTCTATGGGGGATTATACATTATAAATAATTTGTTGTAGTGTAATTACAAATAAACAAAAGGGTGTGTAGATAAGTAAATTTGAATGTGTGTTAATTACTATGTTGTAATCCCCAATTGAAAACGTCGTCTTAAAAAAAAGTAAAAAAATCGGAAATTAATTCATCATATACTTTGGGTTTTTGGTAAGGTACTGAGTATTTTTCATAACATAGTATGTTCTCGTACTATACCATGGCCACATTGTAATGTAATGTAAAATATCACATGCGTGACGTGTGTTAAGGTAAGAAGTAGACATTGTTTTTAGTAACAAAAATAATAAAGTAACACAAAACCAAAAAAGTAAAACCTGAGCATTGGCATTAAAGTATAAAAGACTTATCTACTTAAAATTTAATGAGCATTAAAGTCAGACAACCAAAACCAACATAACATCATACATGAAAAAGATTATTCTTACATTTTTTGGGTAATCATTGTTGTTTCATAAAAGCAAATTGTAGAAGGGGATGAACACAAAACGATTTATTACATGATAGAGCATATGCAAAAAATCGTTGTGGACATATGAAATTTTTTCCACATCGTGTGCATAGTATTGCAGGAATATGTAACAACATGTAAGTTAACAGGGTGTGATACAAAATTGAATCTCTGGTTTGTAAAAAATAAAACAGTTCATAAAATAAAATGATCATATATTTTGGGTTACTTAATAATAGTAATTTGGGGGGGTTATAAATTATATATAAATTATTGTTGTGTAATTTAAAATTAAAACATGATTGTGTAAGTAAAATGCAAGTGTGTTTATTACTGTAATGTAATGCAAGTTTGACAAACTTCAGGTTTAAGTAAAAGTATAAAATATAAAAATTAAATCATGTTATATTCTGGGTTTTTCAAGATAATCGATATTTTCATAGCATAAAAATTCTCATGGTATACAATGTTCACATTGTAACCTAATGTAAATCCTAAAAGTAAGACAAACACAAAAACAACATGTAACAAGCATTAAAGTAAGATGGTTATGTAACTAAAATGTAACAAGCATTAAAGTAAGACAAAGCAAAACCAAACATATCATCATACATGAATAAGATTCTTGTTACATTTTTTGGCTAATCATTGATGTTTCTATAAAACCATATGTATACACGTTACCCATTAGAATAAACGGTAACCAAAAAACATATGAATAAGAAACATAATGATATAATACACCAATCATTGTACTACAAAAGTTACCCCCCACTAGTAATCAGTCACGATAACTACTTTCACAACAAACCCAACACACAAAAAACAATACTAGCATCCCATACGTTACCCACTAGAGAGTGGTAACCAAAAAAAAGGAAAGTTGTGGAAACTATTGGGGTGGGTCTGCAGGACCAGCCTTAGCCTTCTTTGAACATTTCCTTGAATCATGGTGCCTATACTCCTTACATATGTTGCACAATCTAGGCTTCTTCATGCTCTTCTCAAGAGCCTTCTCCCCCGTCCAATTAAACGTTGATTGGTGCCACATCCCTTGTTGCGAATACCTTGAGGGGCCGTTAAATTAACTGCAGCCACATCTTCAACACCAAAAAGCGTCTTAATAACATCAAACCTTCTGTTACAGGTGTTTTTTGTTGTTTTTTTGGCATGAATTCCTTCCTTGATTTCCTTTAACTTCCTAGCTAAACCTGTTAAGCCATCAATGTTGTCCCTTAGTTGATTAACACAATCATTCACACACTCCAAAACATCATTCCTTAGAACAGCTTGTTCGCTGGTTTCTACGGTTAGCTTGTTCCGTATACTAAAAACCTGAATCGGAAGACTTTCACGAAACCTATGGTTAGATATATAGGCATCTGGGATTTCAGTGACTTTGTTTAAACGAAGGACACAGAAGATGTGTCTGCAGAGGTAGCCAATACAAGTAAATCCCATACACGAACACTTGTAAGACTTGGTAACCAAGTGATGAGAAACCTAAAAATTAAAAAAGGTCAGTTCCAGGAAACTAAAAATTGATGTAACAAAGTTGTGAATTAAATTTCTTACGTAGAACTCGTTGACAAAATCAGTCCTCTTATCCATCTGAGAGATTGTGAAAACCTTCGTATGATCCTGAACATCAACATTAGTTATAAAACAAGACATTAAACCCTTGTATCTCTTTTTGAACCTCCATGAAGAGAGTTTGTGTGTAGAAACATGTTGCGTGTTGTTCGATTGGTAAACCAGTGCGATGTTGAGCACACGTGGTACTGCTTACATAGTCAACACTACGCTGGTTGTAGCGCTGATGTTGAACAAGCATGTTCGCATGACTGGAATTCACCTTGAAAGAAGCATTGGAACTCTCACATCTAGAGGTAGTTTTCATTAGACGGCACATTGGGATTTCTCTAAAGTAAGCTGGCACCCACATATGTCTAATAGCAAACATATCGTTCAACCAGACATTCTTGGTTAAATTAAAAGAGTTGATTAGATTACGCCAATGGTCCTCAAATGTAGCATGTGTGATGTAAACATTCCAGACCAACTTATGAATCGTCGATCGAATATTAAAGTCCTCATAATATCAGCGGTAATCTGAAAAAAAAAACACAAATACATCAGCTTTCGCAAAAATGAATGGCCCAATTGCTATTGTTACCACATATTATATAAAACTTTACTACTATGTAAAAGATTAGCTTACCATCACTTATAAAGATTAACAAAAAAGAAACAAAAAATCACATCCAAGTACTTATTGGTTACATACACTTACATCATATTGCATGCCATGTTTGATTTCAAACTGAAAATTTAGGTTACGAACATTAAACTGTGTGATTAGAGTTAACTTACACCAACGCATATTATCTTATACATTAATTAAAAGTAAAGTTAATGCTCCAGGTAGGGTCCACACTAATTACCTATTTTTACATCGTATTACATCAGATTACATTGACCTACTCTTATTTACTGTACAATGATAAGCTTACTTATTAAAAACATATTAGAAAAGGAAATGATGATGTAGTATTGGCTATTTGAAGTACATCGTGACCAAAAACCTCATCCAAGTAATGATTCTTCACATACACTTACATCAGGGGGTATGTCATGTTTGATTTTAAACTTAAAATTAGCTTACCATCACTATACTATCGTATTTATATCGTTAACTTACAGATTCTTACATCATATTACATCAAACTTAAATAATGTACTACTCTTATTTACAACAAAAATGTTACGCTTACTTAGTAGAACATATTAACCTACAAAAATTAAACTGGTGATGTAGTATTCGGTATTTGAAGTACATTGTATAAGTGTGGATAGAAAGACTATTACACTGAAACTTGATTAATCTACACAAAGGATATGATAATAATAAAGAAAAAAGCATTAGTTAGCACTAAAAAATTTGAACGAAAAATATACCTTCGATGGTAATTTCTTCATGATGTGCCACATACACAAACGATGGTAAGATTTCACAAAAACCGATGACACAGCAACCTTCATTGCAGGATCCTGATCATTTAAAACTAAAGTTGAATGAGAAAAAACAACGGAGAAGCCACATGTATGACGCTAAAGTTTCATCAGACAACAAACCGGCTGCATATGTTACATATTTTTTATGATGGTCTACACCAGTAAAAGGTACAAATATCATGTTGTACATATGTGTGGGAAATGAACAACAAAGAAAATATCAGTACAGAAAACGCCCATGAAAAGCATTTGAGTACACTATTATATGTGAGATGTAAGTAAGAATATGTACTTGTTTGTCGAATATGTGGCATCAAACGCAATAACATCGCCGAATGAACGATAGTGATTTGAGATATTTCATCAGCCCAGTATATAGCCTTCACTTCACCACCGACATGGTGAATGTCATAGGAAAAGTTAAGGTGGTTAGTAGCAAACTGCCCCAGCTTTCTGACTACAAACAACATGTCTCGCTCACCGATAAACATCCTAATGTCACGGCTAACATTCTTGTATGCTGCTTTGGTACCTCTTATCTTGTGATGACCTCCTTTTAACGTAGAATGCAGACGATATGCAACAGTTGGACCGACACGGTGTAAACTCATTGTGTGTATAAAATTTATATCTTGGAAGTCCAAGTGTCGCCCAGTGCGAGTTAAATCCATGTTGTTAGATGATATAAGAACGTGATTGTGCTTCTTAGAAAATTCTTACAACACATACTGTTCGAAACCCTTTATGACCTTCACCCGAATTAAAGCCTTATAATCAGTTACTTTAAATGCACAACCACGAGTTGGTAAAAGGGTGGAAGGTTCGGTGGTGTCAATAGTCTTCCTCTTAGGCTTACCCCATTTGTTACATAACAATGTGCGATGAGTAATGACACCATTCCATCTTTTAAAACCACCAACACGTACAACAAAACCACATGAGTCAGCATACCGTTGGTACATGTTCATCACCTGCTCCCATGAAGTGAAATTAGCACCAACATATGGCTTCTCATCAACGAAAACCTCCGGAACCCAATACTTAGTGCCATTTGGGGTCTGGAATATCTTACTACAGTGACTTCCTGAGATTAGAAAAATGAGAAATATGGTGGACCCATCAAGTAGAGTGTAAGAAAAAAAATTAAACAAAAGGTACCAAAAAAATCTAAGTTAGATCTTAAAAATATAATACTGACAACTTTCATTGTAAACCTCAACTTACACGTTGGTTACATCTTTGCGTTGTAAACCTCTTTTTTGTTGGTTGTTAAACGTGGTGTAACCGTGACTTCTTAAAGTTGTGTTAATAAAGATGATAAAACTATAAATAAATTATGGTGACTGCCTACAACAATAACAATTAAACTGTTAAAACATTTCTAAATATGAGGATACACCTAAAAAATGAACATAGGGTGGCTTCTTGGCAGTGAACATATTAAAAAAACAAATGCAAACTGATATAGCGAATCTGGACATGTAACAAATCATTACACGTTTGTCTAAATCTTAAAATAATGATGGAACTGATGACAAAATTAAGAGTGAAAACTGTGAAAAGAGTAAGGATTCCCAAATAGAAAAGGATTTTCAAGAGAAAAGATGGATACATTTCAAAAACATACTACAATTACAAAGAACAACTAAAGACGACGATCATAACCAATTTATCGAATGGGAGAGTTTCCAGCAACCACTTGATCTGCAACATGCTCACAGTCACCTTCATCTACAACATTCACAACTTTTGAAGGGGGGGACGGGTTACTTCACCTTCAACCATGATTAAGGTGAGTGGTTTCTAGAAATAGAAATTAAGTAGAAATAGGATATGAGTTTGAAAATGTGATGAAGGAAGAAATATGTGAAGGAAGGATGTCTTTGTTATATAGAAATTTGGTGGGATTAATGAATAATTTATGGAATTTGACAAAGTCTCGTACACATAAGGATTTGATGGGAAGGTGACCAACATGGGGATTTGTGATAAACCTAACATCATAGTACAAAAGGTGACTTGTGCATTTAATGTGGGTTAGAGGTAAAATGACGAATTTACCCCTTAAAGATGCTCTTCCATGTTGGTGATGTGTCACACTATGATTGGCCCAATAAGGTTAAAGGGTTCTCACACTTTTATAGGGTTAACAATAGAACGTTCTCATATATATATATATATATATATATATATATATAATATATATATATATATATATATATATATATATATATATATATATATATATATATATATATATATATATATATTACACTTATGCTTATCCTACTCTAATTCAAACAACTTTAAAAATTAAACAAACTTACTACTTTGATACAAACTCAACCATAATATTAATAAACTAATATTAATAGTTATTTTTTATTTAAATCAAGATTAAAATTTCATCATCTCCCTTAAGCTTGCTTTGTTTCACCCGAGTATTGTATATCGTGCAACACTTGTAATTCTTCAATTTTAATGCTTGGTTTCTTGCTTTCACCCCACAACAAGACCCTCAGTGCAACGATCACAAACATGCACTCTTTGCGATTAGCCATCTTCAAGTCCTTTGGAGTATACATATCTAAACTATGTTCAAACACTTAAATAAAAACCTAAAAATTAATTGTCATCAAATTCATTAGTTTTATTAGGGGTGTTCAAAATCAAATATGCTAATTTTGAATATCCGAAAATTTTGGATAATGGATTTCAGTATCCGAATCCGTATCTGAAATTTCGAAAATCCGAAATTCGGATATTCGAAATTTTAGTTTCGGATTCGGATATCTGAACGAATATACGAATTCTTTAAAAAAATAATATTAATTAATATTTTTATAAAAAATTAGCATTTTTTATTAAAAAGATTTCGGATATCCTAAGTTTTTATAAATACATCTGCAATATCCAAATTTCTAATTAATATTTATTATTTAATAATTTTTAGAAAAATATTTCGTATAATTCGGATATTCGAATATCTAAATTCCAAATCCAAATTTGGTATCCGAATTTTCAGATATTTCTAATTCGGATTTTTGGATATTTCGGATTCGGATATTTTTGAATGCCTAAGTTTTATAATGTTTACTTTCTCCACAAATCAGCAACAAAATTATCTTTCTTTTTTTTCTTTATCGTCTCCTTGATTGGATCTTCACAATTCTTTCCCAGGTCCTAGAAGTACATCGATTTTAACAACAGATCAAGGAAAAAAAACATAAAACCGCCACCCTATTGCTTTTATTGTTGTTCTTCTTTACCTGATAGGAACAACTAGATTCAAAGCCTCCTACTTTAACACATTTTTTCCCGTCCACCTATCCACAAATGTAATCAGACATCTTTTGTGGGAAAAAAAACTATACTGGTTGCTCCGTTTTTATTGGTAGGGTAGAAAATATCCGATGTTGATCTTGACTTTAACGATCTTGTTAACAGAAACGACCACACCTCGATCCACTTCACAAGAATTCACACAAACTTCTTCTTTCACCATGTTTGATTGTTCCCTCCCAGATTCAATCGACGATTAGTGTCCCGTTTGTTGTCTTCAATATTCGATTATTGATCTTGACTGCACCTAAATCATTGATTTTTTGCCTTTCTCCTCGGCTATAACCTACACCTTACCTCTATACCAATTGTTGGAAGGGAATTATTATATCAAAACAAGAACACATATTGAGAATACGAAGACAACCCGTCTCCACTCTAATAATATTATTATAAACAAAATCACACCAAATAAAATGATAATAACTCTCTATTTATACTACAATTATGCTTATCCTACTTTAATTTAAACACCTTTAAAAATTTAATAATTAAACAAAGTCACTAGTCACTCCTAGTTTAATACAAACACAACCATAATGTTAATAAACTAATATTAATAGTTATCTTTTTATTTAAATCAAGATTAAACTTTTACGGTCTTAATGTTTCTTTTTATTAATCCTTGTAAGGTAGCCTCTATCTTACATTTTCTCGCCCTTTTAGTCCTACTCTTGTACTTGTAGTTTGTGAAATCTAATGTTTCAAATCTTGTAATAAACGTTTGGTTTCATCAAAATTTAAGAAAAAGTACGTTGTCTGTTGATTCTATACGATGAGGACACTCGAGATCGATATATACTTTTTCTCATTTTATATGGATCCCACAAAAGATAGGTGAAAAACGCATTACTTAATATTCTTTGTTTATTATGTTTGACTTTATTTTAATGCTGAACTGAAATGAATTTAATAAAACTATCTTAAATTTTTTTTGGACAGCGAATATATAGAAACTATCTTAATACACAACTGCAGAAGAGCCTGAGTTGAGTATCGTAGTACGAGTCCAAGTGTCCAATTAAATCTTAACTCGATTAATTTTTTTGAATGGTAAATGTACGACCCTGATTCGGATGATACGTGTTATTTTAATCCGGCCCAACTATCTGTTTCCCAACCGGGACCACACCTTCAACCCTCTCAGGAGGAAACTAATTACAAAAAAAAATCTACTGCCTCAACTCTTAGTATATTAATTAACTTGCTTAATTAATATAAAACTCGAGTTCTATTCATGAATAAATTTAATTAACTCAGGTCGTCTCGAAAACGGGCTCGTTATCCTGACACCCACAAATGATGAGTGAAAAAAAATCATTAAATAAGCTTACCTTGTTTTATTATGTCTGATTCTATTACAATAAGTAAAGTGACAAATAATTCTTTTTAGAACTACCTAAATACATGTTTAAACGAAGTACAAATTCACTAAGTAACTCATTCTTTTAACTTATTTAACTTAATTAACGAGTTCAAGTTTGACTTATTAAATCTAATTTATATCTTCTACATTCATACTATATAATATTTTATAATAAAGTAAAATAGTTTTGTCACATGTTATTTTCTTAAAACTATTGTGTCATGTTATTTTCTCATAACTATTTTACATATGTAAGTATCATAGCAAATCAACTATCTAATAATGATATTAAATATTGATAATATTATATATCCTTTTCAAATTAAAAAAATAGTTTTATAATAAATAAAAAGTATGTTTTTTTATTAAAAATGCATTTTTTAAATAAAACTTTATGAAATATGAAGTTTTTTAATATAAAGAACTTTTCCAAAGAAATAAAACTGTTAAAGATATTTTTTAGAAAAAAAGAATGTTTAAAAAACAATTTTCTTCAAACAAAAGTTATAGATGAATGTTTTAAAAATTTATTGTTTTATTACTTAAGTTAGTTAATTATACATAATTTTAATCATATCTAATCTCATAAAATATTTTATAATTTTTTAATATTGATTACTAATTATTAATTTAATATTTTTATTTGACTCATGTGTTACATGAATTTCTATACTAAGCTATATTATATTATCTTTAGTATACCGTGTATTAAAATTGTTGAATTAAACATATATGATGTAGAATAAAATTTATTATTTATAAAACGATATTCTAAAATAAGATATTAAAATTATGTAAGAGTAAGTATTATAAATAATAAAATAATGATATCAACTTTAAAATTTTTTTGCTTTTTGTCAAAAAATAAATAAAAATTTTGTTTCAAAACAACCGTTCTAAAAAGCATCATTTTTAAAAATTATCTTATTATAACTCCTAATTTTAATAATTTTTGGCTTATTAAAGTTTTTTCTAAAACTTAATTTTAAAATATTTCAAATTTAAAAAAGAAAATTTGATGTTTTAGAAAAAAATTTATTTTATTAAAAATTATTTTTTTAAAAATATTATTAAAAAGAGATCTAGTACTTAGTTTATTAAAAACTATTTTAATCTAGAATAAAAATTAATAATATTATTAGTAATTAATAGAACAAATTAATATGAAACAGATTCAAGAAAATTCTACTGATAAAAAATATGATGCTGATATATATCCCCATTAGTTTTTTTTAGAGTAGCACGATAATTAATAAAAAAAACTCAAGTGAAACATGATAAATATTTAGGATCTCAAATTTTTATTTTCTTGTTGCTTTCTCTATTAAATAAGGAATATCACAAACATAATAAATTTCACTTTCTTTTTTAATAAAATAAACAATTTCATTTTTATTTAAAGTTAAGTTTATATAATTTTTTGTTTATATTTTTTAAGTAAAATGTCATTTTCATCCCTGACGTATTGTTGAATTCGTCACTTCAATCTAAATTTTTTTTGTTTATTTAATCACTATAATAAAATTTACCAAATTGTCACACCCCAACCTTGACGGCGAAAACGTCGAGATGTGAGAGTTAAGATCGTTCACAGCCACATAACGCTATTATTAAATCCAAATATATTAATCATAAGTTTCAACGGTAACATTACAATCATAAGTTTCAAATAAAGAAAAATAACATAACATAAGATGTAATAAGCCAATTTATTTCATTTATTTAACTAGGTCCATTCCTAGATGTGAAAGCACTTCAAGATGTCAATCAAATTTGCGCGTTTCCTGAAACATATTAAAAATAAAAGGTCAACATAATGTTGGTGAGATTTCCATAGTTTTCAATACATAAGTATATAAAAGATGGCAATTCATGTCATGAAATTAGCAAACAAAGTAACTAGAGATGTAAGACAGAATGCACAACCAAACCTTGACAGTTTTACAAGTCTCAAACGTTTACAAGTATATACGATTAGCTAAGTGTACTTGGATTAACCAAGCAGGCTTGTCAGGCCCATAGATCTATGACGTCTCCAGGCTAGCAATAGTTAATGATTGTACATATAATCGACATACATGGTAGCTACAAAGATCCACTAAGCACAACATACAAGTGAATTGCCATAAGTTTACAAGAATCAAACGTTTTACAAGTGCAACGATTATAAGGTAACATGTTTCACCCCGAAGTGTGAAAATATAAAAAGGGGTATAGAAATACTCACTTGGTCAATAAATATATAATTAACGATTAATAAGAAATATAATAAGCAACGTTCCAACGTAGTTCTTCACAAGGTACCTAAGTATATATATTTACAAGATTTAAGTTTTATTGTAATGAGTTTAACGAATCAACGAGGACTAGGGTTCTAAGTCGAATTTGGGGCTTGTCAAATAATTATATTTAAACAAATGGAATAAATTTATATTTTCTTTAAATAATATATATTTATATTTTATTCAAGGTTGTGAAAAGAAACAATTATAATAATTAAAAAAGGTTATATATAAAGTTTAAATAAATTTTTATAACTAAAAGTTTATTACTAGATAAACAAAATTAATTGAAAAGGGATATTTGAACCAATAATAATTTACTAATTATTATTTTTCATCCATTTTATTTAAAATTATTTAAACAAGCTTTGTTAAAATGTTTTATCAATAAAAACATTTTTATTTAAGCTTAGAAATATTATAGAAAATCTTTGGAAGCTTTTAAAAATATTTGAAATTTATAAAAATAATTTATATATATTTTAAAAAATTTCTAGAATTAGTTTTAGGCTAAAAAGCCTTTAAAAACAAAACATGGGGTGCCCGGGTTCGAACCCGGGACCTCATGTTAGGGGTAGTGTGACTTAACCAGTGAACCAGGGCTGCGGCCTTGGTTTATGCTAGTTTCCATTTCTTATAAACACAAACATTAAACAAAACCCCAATCGTATGAACCATAGCCTTAACCGAATCAAATTGAGCCCCAAATCGTTGTTGCTAATCAAATTAGTGTTAGGGCTTTCGTTCCCCAACTGAAATCGAGTAAGTACATGTCTTCAATTACCCGGATCGAAGTGTGGAGCACAAGAATGGATGATGAACAGGTCGCGACCACAACTTGATCCTGTTAGATGTGCAAATGGCATAATAATCCAATTAACTTCGTGTGGAGCTTCGGATGATGTTCACGACCCTAAGCCCTCTATCAATTTCAGTTTAATGTGTTCGGATGGTGGATTTCGATTGAGGTGCAGGTTGTGGTGATAGTGGGTGATCGAATTCGATGTTGGTGTTTGTTTCAGGAGAAATTGAGGGTCGTAATGATCTAGGAACAGATAAACGTTCGAATAGGTCGAATTAATTTGATTATTATTAGCTCTAAATGTTCGAACGGCTCTTGTGTTTAATGGGTTTCGGTTTTTTAATCGATTGAGTTCGAATTCGAATCGTGTTCAAGTTAACCGCGTTTAAGGTGTGTGTTCAAGTTCGAATCGTGTAACTGAAACGATTTGGGTCGGTTTGAGTGTTAAAATCGAGTGGTGTTAGTGTTTTGAAGCGCGCCGGAGGGCCGCCAGAGCTTCGCCGGCGCCGGTTGCCGGAAACGCGGGTCAAAGGGGGTTTGGGTTGGGTTTTCAATTAATTACACAAATGGTCGCTTAGGTTTTCAGTTTAACATTTTATGTCTAAAAGTTTTCTTTTAAAGTTTCAAAATTGGCAACTTAACCCCTCAAACTTAATTACTTTAAGTTTTCTAAACACTTTTAAGATTAGTAACTTTTATATATTAATATTAGTATTGCTTCTATTATTATTATTATTATTTTTAATGTTATTATTATTATTATTATTATGATTATTGTTATTATTATTACTATTATTATTATGATTTATATTTTTTTATTACTAGTAATATTATTATTATTTATTATTATGTTCAATTTATTAACTTAATTATTAACTTCCTAATTAAAGGATTAAAAACAAACTAAGAAATAAACATAATAACCCATAAATCTCATAATTGGCAACAATGATCCTTACAAGAATTTAACGATATTAACTTTTAATTAACCAAAATTACAAGATGGTACACAAATGTTACCATTTCGGTCTACTTCACTAGCACATTAGCA
This sequence comes from Flaveria ramosissima, assembly GCA_025215565.1. NCBI lineage: Eukaryota > Viridiplantae > Streptophyta > Magnoliopsida > Asterales > Asteraceae > Flaveria > Flaveria ramosissima. The sequence goes on along the minus strand of CM046030.1, from coordinate 6,520,949 downwards.
CCATTAACTTCTATTAAATATGAGCGTATTTTAGTCTATTTCAATACCCTATTTATCCAATTAAAACAAATTAATTAATTAATACTCAATTAAAACTAAAAAACACATGAAGCGACTAGTGATGCCAGACACTTCGATTTAAAAGTTTTGATTAACCCTAATCCATGTTGTTTGATTAAGGTCAGCTATGAGATTTCTATTAATCTCCATGTTTTGTTTGAACGGGTACCATTGTTTGATTAAGTTCTGCTGTAAGATTGAGGTTTGCTGTGGGATTGAGTTCTATTGTTGTCACACTTTATATAATTGAACTATGCTATTGTCACGTTTTGTTTGATTGAGGTTTGCCCTTGTCATGTTTGTTCGGACGAGACAACATAAGACCTCAATCAAACAAAACTTAACAACAAGTGACCTCAATCGAACAATGATACACGTTCAAACAAAACGTATAGATGAACTGAAATCACACGGCAGGCCTCAATCGAACATGGGTTAGAATTATCAAAACTTATAAATCCAAGCCTACGGTCTCACTAGTCACTTTATGTGTTTTTTTAGTTTTAACTAAATATTAATTACTTAGTTTGTTTTAATTGGATAATTATAAAAAGACTAAAACACCCTCATATTTAGCGGAGGTCTTAACGGAGTTAGTGAAATGGATAGACATGTCAATATTTGGTAAACTATAGTCATTGAAATGGTAAAAAAAAGTTGTTGGATTGAACTGTGAATTCAACAGAACGTCAGGGACGAAAATTTACAATTTACTCATATTTTTTTACTAATTTTAAGTTGTTAAGAATGTATATTAAAAGGCGTAAAAAAAAGAATGTGACATTGTTGAAGAAAATTAGATGTTGAAGCTAAATCAAGGAATATAACACATGAGAAAAGAAAGATGGGTTCTAATTATTACTAGTATTTTGACTATGTATTGCGCCGGTTCAAATAAAATTTATATCGAAAAATAAGTGGAAATAGATATTTTTTATACCGGATATTCAGAATATAACAATTATGATGCTTTAAAAAGAACTAAAAGTATATATAATACTCAGGCATTACCATGGGTTTTGGCCTAGTGTTGCGATGATTTGTTTGATAAACTTTATATCAAAACATACATAGAGATAATCACATAGAAACATATCTTCAAAATTTCCAAAACCATTATGTTTTTTTTTTAATTAATAAAATATTATATTTGATCTTTATCGGTTTAGAATGAAACTTACGCCTAAACATAGACAAAAATAAACATCATAGCGGTAATTAGAACTTAAAGAAACTTTATATTTTTAAAGTTATAAGATTTTAATAAAAATACAATAAATATTAGTTGTATTAATAAAAAATAACTTTGATAACAAAACATTGGTCAAAGTCAAACACATAGAAGCTTCATGCATTGAAGTTAGTACCTCATGCATTGAGGATGTTGTGTTTGATTTTTAAAGTATATATAATTACTAATTATCGAATTTAATATTTTTTATTCAAGATTTTTATTCTAGTTTTTTTTTATATAAAGCTTCAGTTTGGCCCGTGAATGATTTTACAAGATTAATGTCTTACTCAAACTAGGCTTGTTTTTTAACTGTACATATCATTATTATTATTATTTACATTTATAATTATAGATGACATAATTTATATCAATTAAATGTTTGTCTTAACTATATATAATAATCATTATTATGAAACTATAACTAGTGAATTCATCCGCGCTTTGCGATAGAAATTCTAGGTATGCACGCAATAGCTGAGGGGTAACCATCGATATTTGAATGAACTTAAATGTTTTTAGAAAATACTTGCATCCTTATTTGAAATCGTTTTTAAGTAAGTTGTTGCTACATAAATCTTAATCAATGAATTAATGCTTAAGAGCAGTGCGAGAATGAGGTTTTCACCAAGGATCAGGCTGGAACTTGGTCTGGACTTTGACTGTTAGGAAGCAGGCTGCGGCTGGGCTTGGATTCGGCTGAGCAGAGTATCTGTGAGACAAAAAACAACACCGTGAGCCTCGCCTCGGGCAGAAAGTGTTTCTCCCCGAGACCACACTCCGGCGTGAGAATAAGTATGGGTATTGAGAGAACTTGAAAGGAAAGATTAATAAGTGGCTAATTGGTAGTGAAAGTGTTCCGAGAATGTGTCTACATGTGGGGTGAAGGAAGTATTTATAGTGCTTGTGGATAGGAACAAAACATGATATGGTCTATTCTTGGAAGTCTGTGGTCAACGACATGAACCTGAAATCCCCTAGTCAGGAGGTTTTATACCTTTCTGATGCAAAGGGTTTCTGACTTGGAATTAATGTCATTTGTCTTTGTAGTTGACCTGGGGACTTGGTGGGCTGCCCTGACTTCTGTCAATGTTTTGGCTTTACTCGTTTTGTCGTTTTATGTGTCTGTTTTATTCCCTTGCAGCCCACGCATGACTTTCGTTATCGTATTTCCATGAGGCTTAAGTGTTTGAATATGAAAACCGAAGTTGTATTGCTATGCCTCGGAGCGAGGTCTTTTGCCGCGGCCTGGGTTTGCCCACCCAGCCGCGGCTTGGTCTGCCGCGTATGACGGGTGGATGCTTTGGGCCGTGGCTGAACATGTCCTTCGGGTAGGTTCTTTGGGCCGCGACGGAACACATATTCGGGTGGATGCTTTGGGTCGCGGCAGAACATGTCATTCGGGTGGGCCGCGGCTTCGGTTACCGCTCGAGTGAGTCTTGGCAGGGTATCTGATGTTTTCTTTTCAGTTTCAACTTGTCGAGTTGGTACCCCTTCATGTCTCCCCAGTCCAATGTCATGGTATTAACCATGTCATTGGAATAATTATGACCTTTGTACTTTCTACTGATGTGTCCCTTTGTCATCATCAATCCTCATGTTATCTTTGCCTCGAGCCCCGGCCCTAGTCTCTATCAATCAGATCATTGTCCATCCTTTCCTCGAGCCACGGGTTGGTCCTTGTCAATCGCCCCTTGGCGGCTTGTCGCGTCTTCCCCTCGTCAATCAAACCGTCGGTTGACATGACCTTGGGTTGCGGCTCTATAGCCGCCTATCATTTTTCTCGGGTATTGTACCCGATTTGGGTTCTCCCTCCTTGACTTTCCTATATAACCCCCTTTTCTCACCCTTCCAACTTATACCTCTTCCACTTTTCTCCCTTCCAAGAACACATCCTATCCGATAAGTTCTTCGAACTAACTCTCATCTTTCGCGTTTCTAATGGATTGTAGGAATGATATAGGTCTTCAAACATCTGTTATTTCTCAAGATTTCTTGAATAACTTCGTGCTTCGTTATGGTATTTCTTCCGACCTGAATCCTGTTGTGCCCCCTACCTCAACCGTGAGGGACGCCCCGTCTGGGATGGTAGCTTTATACACTTCGTTCTTTAGTTTTTCTAATTTTCGAGTTCCGGTCAGTCGATTCTTGTGCTTGCTTCTTAGGTATTATGACATTCACATAGCGCAACTTGTTCCTTTGGGACTGATTAAGGTGTATCATTTTGAGATATTCTGTCGTGCCCTTAGTTTGGAACTCGTAATCAATCTTTTTAGGGTGTTTTACAAGTTGACCAGGGTAGGCGAATGGTTAACCTTTGAGAAAAGAAAAGCGCCAAACCCCCCTATTGTATTACGTACCATAACTAGTTTGAAACATTGGAAAGACCATTTTTTCTTTATTTCTGCTAGAGTGATGCCTTTTGAGATGAGTTGGTTAGCAACTAGTAAATGCATTCAAGACCCTTTTCCCGAACCCGACACGTATGACGTGTCTGCTTACGACCTTTTGAAAGCCGAACCAACTCCTCTTCGTAGCTATTCTGAGCATTTTCTTGTGATGGCCGGTGTTAGTCGTAACTGGACCGACCTTAACATGGTTCCGTTCATGACTTATCAAGGGAAACGTAAGTGGCCTTCCCCTTTATGCCTTAATGTACATGTTCATACACCTGATTATTGTTTATATGTTGTGCTTTCACAGGTATGGGGCTATTCGAGCCAATGAAGCTGTCTGCCAAGGAAGATGTTACGGAACAGGTTGAAGCTTTGTCTGAGGGCGCAACTCCTATATTGGAGACGACCGCCGGCTTCGTTGTTCAACCGGGTGAATCCATGCCGCCACCTTCCCGTAAACGAAAGAGCAATGACGAAGCTGCCGTCCCCGCAAGCCGACCCAAAATGAATCGCAAAAAGGGGTTGGGAGGACCGGGGCTTCGGCCGCGGAAGACACCGCCGTCCCTCTCCCCTGCCACGGCTGGCGAAGGGGCCCCTCAGCCGCGGCTGGGGCATCTTCAAACTCCGGGTCCGATAGCGGGGGCACTGGTTCTTCTTCTGATGGCGATCAATCCTTTACTGATCCCGGTGACTCTGGTAAAGGGAAAACGGTTGCATCATCTGAGGACATTGATCTAAACATGGGTGATAGATTTGTTCCTGATTGGGATCTGACTAACGGATCCGTTTTCGAAACTCCGGATTCGTGTAAAGAGTTTTTGTTCGCATCACGCACACCTGCTGAGTTTTATCGTGGCGAAGGTCTGAAAAACAAAGAGTTGTCCAATTCTGGTTGTTTAACCGTGGTGAATAGTTTATTCTCTTTTGTTGAGATTCATGGTCGTTGGGTTGATGGTGTCAATGAGATTCGTGACCTTAAAAAACAGGTATCCAAGTTGGAGGCTGAGAATGCGTCTCTCAAGTCCCGTTATGACGCATCTGAGGTTGCGAAAGGGCGACTTGCCCATGATCTTGGCGGTGTTCGTGAGGAGCTTTGTATTCAACATGCTGCAGTGAAACGCCTTAACTCTGAATTGAAGGATAGCAAGGTAGCTTCTGAAAACCGTATTGCTGGTCTTGAGGAGCAGGTTACACGCCTCTTGTCTGAGAGGAGGTGGGTCATATCGGATGGCGTGGGTTTGGCTTTTAACAAGATTCGTGATAGTGAAGAGTTTCTTAATATCTTAGCCAGGATCAATAGCCTTTCAGACAAAGTGGGGTATAATGCGGGTCTGTTGGATGGAGCTCGCCTTGCTGCAGAGGGCAGGAAACCCGAGGAAGCCAAGAACTTTGACAAAAATGCCTTGAAAAAACTACGAGCTGAATCTGACTGCTTTAATAAAGCCGTTTTTCCCATGACTGAGACCATTGCTGCTATGTGCGACTCGAGCATTGAGGAGATCAAGTCGTTCCTGGCCCCTCCAACAGAAGACCCTGCTCGTGCTTAGCTAGTTCATCTTTGGGTGTCTCTTTTTTTGTTGTATTTGCGTAATGTTTCTGAACTTGTATTCGACTCTATGGTGTCTCCTTTTGTTGTGGTATTGGTTTTAAGCTCTGGCACCCTATATGTATGTTAATAAACCATGGTTGGTTTGTTCGATTCTCGTGATTTTTTGCATGTTTTTGGCCGCAACTCGCCTTGAGAAAAACAGTGTTGGCCGCGGCTCGTATTATGGCCGTTACTTTGGCCGCAGCAAACCTTGTGGTCGTTAGCCTTTTGGTCGTGACTTGCCTTATAATAAGTACTTTGGCCACAGTTCGTTTTGGACCATGACATCGACCGCAACACGTATTGGGGTTGTGACTTTGGCCGCGGCACACCCCTTATCCATGACCTTGGCCGCGGCTTGCCCTTTGATTGTGGCTTTTAGCCGCGGCACGCCCCTTATCCATGACCTTGGCCGTGGCTTGCCCTCTGGTTATGGCCTTTAGCCGCGGCACGCCCCTTATCCATGACCTTGGCCGCGGCTTGCCCTTTGGTTGTGGCTTTGGCCGCGATTTGTCCCTTAGTTATAATTTTGGCTACAACTTGGAATGGTTACCAAAGTATTTTTTTGGTTGTGACTGCCACTATTTTGTATAAGATGTTATTTGGCCTCATGTTCTGTTGGCAGAACGGAATCTCGGTCGTGTCTATCATCGTTGGTTTCAGCCACTGCGCGGTCTATATTTTGTTTAAAATTGACAACCTCTCACTCGTTTTGATTTTGAGTTACTTGTTTTTCTGGCCTTGGTTATTTGCCAAGTGGAAATGCATATTTTTGAGTGGCACTAATTGTCTACCAAAGTATAGCCATGTGTTTGAAGTGACGTATTTGGTTCTCTTCGAGATCTGGTTACGAATAATGAGTTTTACTATCAAACTTTGAGAATGGCCCGCACTTGCTCGCTTGTTTGCTCGTGGCATGACTTTTTGTGGTTTCGTTTAACTTGGTTTGGAGAGCGTTAGATTGTTTGGTTATCTATTGTACCGCTCCCAAACGTCGCTTGCATAGTTACATCGGTATTTCACTTCTCTTTCTTCGCTCACGCGTCATTGTGGTTTCATGACTTGTTGTGACACTGGTTATATAAAAAGATTCATTGATCTGGTGTAACTACTGGTGCTCGCATGCATCTTTTTAAGGAAAAACGAGTTACAACGTTAAGATCCTACTTCCTATTACATGTAGCATCGCCGGAGCTAAGCTCCATTCCAATTCGTGGAACGAGCATCCCGTCTAACTTTACTATTTTGTAAGCTCCATTCATTCCAACTTCGACTATCTGATATGGACCTTCCCAACGAGGTCCGAGTTTTCCCTTGGCTTTCGATCCGACTTGCTTCGTTGCTTCGCAAGACGTAGTCTCCTGACTTGAAACATTGTTTCTTCACCCTTGAATTGTAATATCTTTCTACTTCTTTCTTCTGCC